>PYXC01000227.1:237500-352500 GCA_015244755.2 Tenualosa ilisha | reverse complement strand
CAGACATGTGGCACAAACTGGCTATTATGCTTTGTTTACAAACAAAAGTGTAGGCTTATTATTTATGCTCACTGACCATCTTAAATTGGCATGAGGGAAGTAAACTAGCCTATGTCCCAACCACCCCAAAAATTTAGTGTGTCCATAAACAGAACTAGCGAGCTAACGTACCAGTCAATTCAAGTGAATGGCAGTAACTTATGGTAACATACCTACGTGCTAACTAGAACAGTTTTTGGACGTTGCTTAAACTCATTATGTTGTTGTAATCCAACTTTATTTTGCTCTGTCCACTTAAACTAATGTCAGTAATGTTGACCAGCTGGTTGTCATTCAGTGAAATACCACTTCTCAATTTAACACATTACGTTAGTTCGTTTGCTAGAGTTATGTAGTTATGAACAACTATGTAGTCGTATTTTCTCCAAATCTGTCCAAAACAATAACAACTTACACTATTAGGCTTGAAATGATGCCAAACACTGATGGATTATCACAGATCAAAACCAAAAAAGCCATCAATAACTCCAGAAAGACAGAGCGATTGGTTGACTGGACTGGACAGGCAAAGTTGATTCTCTCGCATGTAGCCTAAACTTACAACGGCCCTCTCAGAACCAATCACTATCTGTCAGTCTGATCACATCACATCTTAGTATCGGCTCAGCATCGGCTTAGACCCTAGCCAAAGCAGGCATGAAAAACTGTAATGGATACCAGACACAACTGCCAATGGAGAAGTCAAGTCATGTCGTGTTGAGTCAGAATGGTGTAGCAGAGAAGCTCCATTACAGAGTTGTTACGTTGCATGTGTGCGTGTGTGTGCATAGAACTTAGCACGTTTGACTCTGTGTGTATGTTTCTCACTTGTAATGTTTGTGTGATGCCTTGGGTGGCCCTCTCCAGATCAATGCAGACTTGCGTATGTGTGTCTGTGTGCATTTCTAACCTGTAACCCTTGTGTGATGCCTTGGGTGGCCTTCTCCAGGTCGATGCAAGTGTGTGTGTTTCTCACCTGTAGCGCTTGTGTGATGCCTTGGGTGGCTTTCTCTAGGTCGATGCAAGTGTGTGTTTCTCACCTGTAACGCTTGTGTGATGCCTTGAGTGGCCTTTTCCAGGTCCATGCAAGTGTGTGTGTTTCTCACCTGTAACGCTTGTGTGATGCCTTGAGTGGCCTTCTCCAGGTCGATGCAAACTTGCCGGTGTCCCCTGGTGTCTTGCTGGTCAGTCTCATCCATCTACAAACACAAACACACACACACACACCTGAGTTGGCTGGCAATGCAAAATTGTGCAAAAGCAACTATGCTTTTAGAAAACAGACCTCTGGGGGCGCTGTGGTGTTGTGCTGTGGATCTGGGGACCCGGGGTCGGGTTCAAGGTCTGGTCCGGCCCGAGGACGTTTCCTGGTTCTTCCCCGTCTCTTTCTTCCACTGACTTTCTGTCGCTCTCTACTGTGCTGTCAGAGTGAACACCCCAAAAAATAAATAATAAATAAATCAATTAATTAACAATAATAACAATAACAACGATAAAAAATCCAGACCTCTGGTTTGGGGTTATATTGTGGCTGCTGTTGACGCGCTTTTAACCAACGGTATCAAACTTTTGCTCAAGTGGTCAAAAACAGCTAAATTACATTGTCAATACTGATACTGACACTGATAGAAACCCAAGCCATTACTGTGGGCTTGATGCACAGGCTTTAGGGCAACGTTTGATGTTTAACATTAAATACATTTATGCTGAAATTTATGCTTATTGGCAGAGAATGTTGACAACACCAGTGAGGTCCAAACACATGCTTAAACAGATAACTTAAGGCCATCACCCACCAGATACACCTGACAAAGATTCGAAAAACAGTTTTCACTGTTTTAGGCCGGAAACAGAATTTAGCATCAGATATTCATCACAGCGCTAATGCAAGGGCAAATGCAAAATCGAGCATTCGTCCGTGCAGGGGACCGAAAGTTTTGTTGTTGTCTATTTAGATAACTGACAGAACTGATCTAAATGGTCACTGATGTCACCAAGGTGGCAAGAAACCTAGGTGTCATGATCGATGACCAACTGACCTTTGCAGATCACGTTGCCTCTGTGGCTGAGTCGTGGCGTTTTTCCCTATTCAACATAAGGAAAATCAGGCCGTACCTAACCCAACATGCAACCCAGCTCCTGGTGCAGACCCTAGTTATCTCTCGTCTTGACTGCTGCAATGCCCTCCTATCAGGTCTTGCAGCCTGTGCACTGAGACCGCTACAGATGATCCAGAGTGCAGCTGCACATCTGATTTTTAACCAGCCAAAAAGGGCGCACGTCACACCTCTGTTCATTGAATTCCACTGGCTACCCTTGGCTGCTCGCATCACTAACGGTGGCCTTCAGGGTGATTGATGGTTCTGATCCCATCTACCTGAATACTCTCCTAAAGCCCTATGTCACCCACCGACCACTTCGCTCCTCTAAGGAATGTTATCTACGACGGCCAACACCTTGTGCAGGTCATCCAGACTCTTCTCATGTTTTGTCCCATGCTGGTGGAATGACCTTCCAAGCGCTACCAGATCGACTGATACCCTCTCCACCTTCAAGAAACTCTTGAAGACCCAGCTCTTCCAAGAATATCTCCTTGCTTAAATTTTGAGAATGCACTTAACCTCTTATCTCTCTTTTATGCTGCACTTTTATTACACTATTGCACTTTCAACATAAAATAGTGCAGTTTCTATGTTAGCAATATGCACTCTTTGTTAGTTTCTTTCATTGTGTTGTACCTTGAATGGTATCCTCTGTTGTAAGTCTTGTAAGTCTTTTGTAAGTTAGCAACACACGCTGCTGCTGCTGCTGAACGCAGAAGTTATCAGAGACAGTACATGTTCAAAGATAGTTTGTTCACAAATAGGAATAGGGGATTTTTGAAAAAAAAAAAATTCTGCTGCGAGCCAGAGGTATTTTCGCGCACGCCCAGAATTCAACTTGTCGTTCAGCCATAGCAGCAGTGCAAATTTTCTAAAATTTTGATTAACAACTTCTGCAACTCGCCATCAAAAGCAAGTCTCCCTAGAGCCAGGCTAACAACATCCAAACAACCCCCCAGTACGTCACGTGACTCTACAGTTGAGCTTGACTTCCTCAGCCCCACGAGAGACACTTTCTTCCAAGTCGACAATAATAGTATCATTAGCCATACCAAAAACCTACTCGTTTCACAGTGTAAAATGACAAACCACTACCTCACTTGCGGCAATTTTGTCGATTTCAGCTGTAGATGCGGAGAAGAATGTACCAATGTTGCGAGCTCCTTTCGCTAGGACAGCCTTTTTGTGCATGTTTGAGCCCTCATGTCGAGTTAAATCATTATCGCCACCATGGCTAATGGATAGTTCTCGGCCGTAGAATGTGCAAAACGCAGTCCTTGCGTCACTGGCGACTGCTTTAACCCATGGCCTTTTCGCTTCCCATTCTTTTTTATAACTACAAATTTATTTATTTTTTTGCCACTTCACTGCTCATTTTGACACCCGGTAACGCTCACCAGTGGCCAGTCCACGGCGAAATTCGGGATGTCGTCACCGCACAAGCTCTTCGTAGTCTCGATGAATCTGTCTGTTATTGGACTTCGTGCCAACTCTTCGTTAGTGATGGCCAAACCTCTGAAACCTTGAAGCACACCGAGTTAAAATGCTGAACACGGCGTCGCCAACGAACAGTAAAAAAGCCACAGGCATGCACTGTTCATTTCAATAGACAACTATCTGAGTCTCATTGAATCCGTTGTATGAGGTTTACTATCTCGTCTCCATCGGTCGCTATGTTGCAACGACATCAGATTGTGTTAAATACGGTGTACTGCCTCGTTCCAAACTGCTGAGACTGCTGAGCTAAAGACAGACAAAGCTAACAGGCGATGTATTTCTTCACGGTAGCGGACTTGCACCTCGACATGATTTCACGTCGTAACACATTTCTCTAAACAGTGGCTCTCAAAAACTTCTTCGGTGTGTGATTTCCAGCATTTGAGCAAGACAGGGAACGAGAGCAAGACGGGGAATCATGTGTTTGTTTGTGTGATTTTTCAGAGTTTGAGAGGAGCTAGCGCCGCCTTGCTGCGTGGCAGGAGATAGGAGGGGGTGTCTTGGGATCCCTGTGCATCTTGCGCACGAACAGCAGACCTGCCAATCTGTACGCATTTTGCATAGCAACCACGCATTTTGACATTGAAATACGCTGATATGCATTGCCACTTAAAAGTATGCGAGTCTAGAGAATTTGCTGATTTTAAATTCACTGGAATTTTTAGATGGCTACAGTGCTGTTGCAGACTGTACCAGTTAACAAGGGTATCAGTGAAGCTGGTGGACTGCATTTGAACACAAGAACAAGGGAAGGAAGGAGAGAAGATCCGAGATGGAGAACAGCCAGAATCTAGTTAAGACAGTTATTTTTATGAACGTATATTTTTTTCATTCATTTGGGCCTTTCGTTTACATGTAAACATAGGTTTAGCACCTGAAACGGATATTTTTTTAAGCCTAAATCTAGACACACTGCAGTGATAGCAAATAGTTTTGCTCAGCGGGTACGTCTAGCCACGCACCATTGGGGCCTTAGTAGGTCTACTATTGGTCTTACCAAGGCTTGGTAAAACCAATCACAGCGCTCTATCTTTGTAGAGAATCGTTGGGCGGGTTAGCTAAATAACGACAGGGCTGTGATGGTGTAAGTCAGCTAAGTGGCCAAGGAATAGCAGTCGCTTTGGCATTGACTTGGCATCGTCAGGCCAATTGTGAAATGTTAAGGTGTTGTAATTTAGAAATGTTTTAATATAAATTTCTTTCTGCTGAAGATAGAGCAGACCTCTGGACAGACCAGACTGATTTTTTTTGCAGATATAGAAAATAAAGGTGTCCAGGTAGAGTATTGATGTTTGTTCTTAGTATTGAGTTCTGTTTTTAGAGGGCCTAAAATCAAATCAAACCAATATAACTCCACCAATTATCATATAATTGTCTTTATTAAAAATTATTAACTATCTGGCATAAATAACTTGTCAATTGTCTTGATTTCATTTAATTTAATCGCCAACAGAAGTAACATGTTTACTCATCTTACAAGGTGTCTCCCCCTTTGTAGAGGACTTAGTTTAACCCAACCCGTCCTCTTTCTCCCCACTTGGCATTCGGTATTTTTCACTTACTGTCTCTAGTTTGCTGCTGTTTGGCTTAATGCTAGCTAACTGGTGACAAAGGTTTTGGGGAGGAGAATGAAAATGGTGCTTAAAGAGCAACCAACTATTAGGCTACTATTTGTCAGTGTCTATTAAAAAGAGATAAGAAACACTCTGCCTAAAATGAAGTAGCATAATTATTTGTATCATTAAGTTAACTGGTGATTCTTTCTGGTGCCACCAGAGCAACAGGCCCTCTCCGCCTTCAAGAAATTCTTAAAACTGCTGAATACCTGTAGTGTGCACTTACAATGTACTCTCTACTAAACTTTTATCGCACTCCTGCACTTTTATTTCCTGTTTTTGTCTGAGGGAGAGACGGCACAGCAAACACATGTACACCCTACCACTCAAAAGTTTGTTAATAGGAAGCATAGCAAATCAATGAGACATGCAGTCTTTTTTATAAGATAGAGGATCACTCCCAAGCAGACATCACACCACCTCTGCCATGTTTGACAGTTGGCATTAAGCACTGTTCTTGCATCTTTTCATTGTTGTGTGCATCTCACAAATGCTACAATTGCTTTAAAAAGTGTCTTTTTAAATAAAAATAAAGTTTGAAGAGCAGATTCATCATTACAAACAAAATCATGAATTGTGTCTCTATAACAAGGACAACATATTATCTTGTTCATTTGCGGTTTCTTATTCACACTAATGGCATTTAATGGCATGAGTGTTTCCATGCCATTAAATAAGAGCGTTTCCAACGCTCAAACTTCAGAGTGATGGTGTACCTAGATAGCAAGACGATCAGACAGGAGGCTGCCACTGGTGATACGCTGGCATTTTGCTTGTTGGTTCTGCTTGTCGGTCCGCCTCAGTTTCACCCTTGTGGTATTTTTGCTATCTAATACCATACACAAAACAGCAGCGGAGAACCGACTAACAAAAATGTCGCTTGTCTGCTGCGTAGTATTCTCTCCACATCACATGTAGAAGAAATGCCAGGAAGATGTAGAGTAGAGTAGAGTTACTTTATTGATCCCGAAGGAAATGAAGGTGTCCAGCAGCATACACATAATACACATAATACGCAATGCAAAAACAGATCAACCATATTGCACACATCTGCATTCATACAACAATTCACTAAACGGGGGGAAAAAAAAGAAAAAAAAAAGGTAATGATAATAAGAAATAAGAAATCCACGAGGTAGAGAAGTGTCATGATAAGGTGCATTGCGGTAATCCAGGTAGATAGATTACAATGACCCAGTAAGATTGTAAGTTGTAAAAGAGTCATTTAGTGCAGTAGTTATCAAGGTAGTGCAGTATATATTGTTGTCCATAGTAGTATAGCCACCACCAGGGACAGCATAAGAGTGTGGGTGTGTGTGTGGGCTCACGCAGTCCAGTCCATTATGCTTGGCTCCTTCTGTGTGCTGTTATACAGCTGTGTGGCCCTGGGGACAAAGGACCTTCGCAGCCTGTCTGTCCTGCAGGAGAGGGACCGGAGTCTGTTGCTGATCAAACTCCTCTGATTTATGAAGATGTTGTGTAGGGGGTGACGGTCATTGTCCATGTAATGAGTTGTAAGAGTTAAACCATAAAAAAAGCGTTTACACACAAAATGATGGGATCAAGACAAAAATGACAAAAAAAGAACAAGTTAGTCCTCTGATATCGTAAGCATTACAAAAATAGCGATCCGGGCATATCTGGGTTGTCACATTGATGATATAGACATTTTATTATGATTTAAAAGTTGCTCCCTGAAAATATCAAAAAGTATCTGTGACCATAAATCTACGAACGTGATTGGATGGTTTTCTGGGCGCGAAAATACAGTTCTGGAACTGAAGAGAAAATTCAGAAAACGGTTGGTTCTCTTGTTCATTCGGTTACCACACAGACAGCCGGTGTATCGAGCAAATTTTTCACCAGAGGCCATTGTGTCATTGTGAAGGTCATTGAACGGGTTGGTCATTTTGAAATCAACTAAACACTCATAGTATCACAACTAAAAGGTGAGTTATTTGTCAGTCAAGGTCAAAGAAATATTTCTTGTGCTGTTCTATGCTACTAGTTATCGACACCCGAATATCAGCCAGTGTAGCTACAGTTAAACGTTAACGTTGGCTAACCTGAATTTATGTTCTCTGCCAGTACAGAAGCTAACTTTAAGTTATAAAATTGGTTATATCGACATATTCTATATAGCAGCTTAAAGCTGTGGATTATTTGTAATACGAGTTAGATGAGAGGTCTTACTATTTAAGTGTTTTCTCTCACAAATGTGTTGTAGCTAGCTGGAGTTTTCACCTGAAGGGTTCTCTCAGTTGACAGGATTTTTCTGAGGAGAATGTATGAGTTAACGTTAGTTGTACAGCTAGTTAAGTGTTTCGTAGTACATATTAAAGAAAAAACAACATGAGAATGCCAACAAACAGCCCAGATAGCATGAGACTGGCGGTCCACTGGGTTTTTTCTTCGGACGTTTTCCGTGGCTATTTTGCTACATGGTATATTATGTGAGGCTATTTGGGGAAATTGTATGGCAAAGTAATGGCGCCGGGAACCAACAAACTAAAACGCCAGCGGATCGCCAGTATTTTGCTTTCTGGGATTAGCATGATAGAAAGAGCTTTGGGTAAAATTTAAGGAAACTTTCATATATTCATATATTGCTGTCTTTGTCCCAGGGAGGTAATTTTAAGGAAGTTAGATGAGAGGTGCAGTTTTAACGTGTAACTGCACCCGCTAACCACACACTTGTTTTTGAAAATGCCTTCTGAAAAGGGTGGGGATGCTAAGGAACTCAAGGGGAGGACTGGCTGAGAAGGGGATAGTGTGAGAGGCGGCCGCTCAGTTTACTCTGCTTGTTTCATACGCCAGGATTTATTTAGCTACATAGTGGTTTACCACAGCCGGGGGTTCTACGTCTGCTTCTACGTTAGAACTTATTGACTCGGCTCATTTGGCAGTCTTCAACACTCGCGCATAATTACCAGTCAACGATATTCGCAATGGTGTGCTAAAGTGCGGGTTAAAGAAAAAAAAAAAACAAGCAGCGCTCAGGAATTTCTCCCAATCCTGAGAACATTTTGAAAACTCCTGCAGCTAAATAGTTTGCTTGTGATTTCAGACAGATTTTGACGTCTACAGTTTGAATATCAGAAAACACCCGCTGGATGTGTGTAACCAGCGCGACCATACTCCACATCGTCAGTGTGAAAAAAGCTCCGAACGAGGCTGATCGCCTTTAGGTCAGTGGGAATATAGCTTATATTGGTTAATTATAACTAACAGCGTTTTGTAAGGCTTAGGTTTTCTCTGAAATATTCTTAGGCCTCTTATATAGCCACATTGTTAGTGAATGCATTCTCTCTATGTTCAATAAAAGACAGATTTCGTCTGAAATGGAATTTTTATATGACGTAGGCCTACTGCAATTGCCTTGTTTATGCCACGTTCAGGTTGTAGGCTACATTTTATCTGTCTGTCTATCAAGAAGTGTTGAGGAAGACTTCCAATTTATTATTCACAGTGTTAAACTAGGCTAGACCAAAAATGTATGTCCTGACGGTCTACCAGAAGCTGCACGTCAGAATTATGAATATCTGAATTATGCTCTCGTCCAAAAATTCCAAAAAAGTTGCAGAACAAAATAAAACTATTTTTGATAATCACATCAGGCCTAGCCAATGCTGCGCAAGGCTTTTGTGATCAGATCACGCACTTTTCAAATGGCTTACCTTGAATTATCTATTCTCGTCGAGATCTGGCGCTGTTGCATTTAGCCTTATAAATTAATGAAATAAACATTTATATGGCTATTTTTGATTGTTTTCTTGTTGTGATTTGTGTTGTTTAGACCAATATTTATCTTATAGGCCATGATAGCCTACCATAGGAGAAAAATTTTGGACCTGGGCCAGAAGTAGGCTATTCTGCTGCCACCGAGTAGGTTTACTCAGAGCCAGAAGTCTGCCCATCTCTTATTAGAGCAGTCATTATGTATTTATGCATTTAGCAGACGATTTTATCCAAAGCCACTTACTGTCAACTGTCAACTACACCAGGACCCCTCTCGTCTCCCTAGAGCAACTGAGGGTCAAGTACCTTTAGTGCCTTGCTCAAAGGCACAACAGTGGCAGCTGGGATTCAAACCCACAATTTCTAGGCTATTAGCATGCTAGCCAGGTTTCTTAACTGTGAAACTGAGGGTGCAGGGGGCTATTTTTCACATGTAAAATGCTGCAAAATGTCTGGAAACACAACATTATTACAATTATTACAATATTAACCCTGGTATTAGTGTGTTTCGCCCCATGTAAACACAACATTATTACAATTATTACAATATTAACCCTGGTATTAGTGTGTTTCGCCCCATAGAAGTTATTTAATTTAGTCAGTAGCTCAATAAACGTATTTTGGGGTGCAGTTACACTTTAATTAGTTTGTTGTGTAATCCTGACCTATATAATTATAACCATTTTAAGCTATGGTCAAATGGAGTTGTGTTTTCCTCCTATACCAGCTCAGATCAGGAAGTTTCTAGTTGTCAAGATATTTCCACTCCAGTGACATCAGATAACACATCCAAAGATGAACTCATCTGATGAAGTAAGTGAAGTACAACATGGATAACAGTTAATGTGTTTAACACCTTACGCCAGCTAAAGCAGACCTGCTGAGCAGCAACTTAGCATTACAGATGTTTAATAGTCAGTTTCCGCTCTGGCATCATACTCATACAGTTACACACACACACACACATAATTATAATCAAACTACTTCACTGTGTATGTGTGGGTCATAATTATGTGGTTAAATCCTAGGAGAGTTTTGATGGCATCAGAGTGCACTTCACCCAGACGGAGTGGGCTGGGCTGGCCAAATGGGAGAAAGTGCGCTTCAGCAACATGAAGAGGAACCACCTGGCTATGCTGGCCATAGGTAGTAATTACATTAGTTTTAAACATGAGCAGCACTGAGCCTTTAACCAAATTCAGCTGTTTTGGTCAGTGTTCTATGAATACCAGAATAATAGTATTACTGTTATTATGTTGTTCTTCGCATTTCTTAGCTTAAGGGCAAAAGCAGTTGCTTGTTGCAGTGGGCCATCCTGAGCTATTTCGAGATGTAAAATGTGTGTGCTAAAGAGGTTGAATATCTTATTTCAAGAACCTTTCCCCAGTCCCATGTCTCTGTTCTGTTTTCCTTCATGTGTTTATCCCTCTCCCCTCTCAGATGTCTCTCCTCCATGTGTTTATATCGGTCTCCCCTCAGGTCTCGCTTCTCCTCCCCCTGCCTTCATGAGGCAGGGCCGGGCCAGGAGGGAGATGCTGGCTAGAGCGCCCCCTCTTGACAGTAGTGATTCAGAGGAAGAGTGGACACCCAGTTTGGAGAGGAGACCTCCAGGTCAGAAATACCACACACACACACACACACACACACACACACATATTAGGCTAGGTTAGGCCTCCAGTTTAGCATTTGGCATGATGCCAGTACCACATACACACACACACATAACACTGCTGTGAGAGGAGACCTCCATATCATCTACTTATCAGAACATTCAGTATGACAGAGGTGGCTAAGTCTCCTTACCATAAACCTGTGGACCCACGTTTATTTCCAACCCAAGGTCATTTCCCAGAGCCACTGATCTTTCTCTCACACTCGTTTCCTCTACTGTCCAATTTAAGGCAAAAAAGACCAAAAAACAACATACAACTTGTTTCCAAGCAGATAGTTTCACAACAGATGAAATAAAAGCATCTGATTTCCTGAATCTGGCAGCTCTCAGTCACTCATAATTTATAACTTATCTTGTAGGCCTGCTGTTTAACACAAAGTGCATATTACACAGCATGTTCTCGGTAACTACAGTACATACATGATATGAACCTCTGTTTGGGTCAGGATAATATGTCATTCCCTCATGCACAATACATGGGTGTGCTCAGTGTTTTACTTTTGCGTTGCCATATTTGAGATTTTATGTGTCCCCTTCTCCTCTAGCCCCTCGTGCCTTCAGAGCTCCTGTCAGGGTTGCCCCTGTGAGGCACACCCAGCCCTCCGCTCCAGCCCCACCATCTCAGGTGATCAGCCAACACGATTTCTGGCCTCGCCAATGAGGATGGATAGGAATAATCATGATTTGAGGATAGATAGGAGTAGTCATGAAAATGAAGGATAGATAGGAGATAGTACTCATGAAATGAGGATAGATAGGAGTATCATGAGATGAGGATGGATAGGAGTACTCATGAAATGAGGATAGATAGGAGTACTCATGAGATGAGGATGGATAAGAGTACTCATGAGATGAGGATGGATAAGAGTACTCATGAAATGTGAGGTAACACAGTTAAGTAATATACAGTAGATAAGTGAAGTAAGCTTTTGTTTGGGCAGGTAGCAGGTGTGTGTGGTGTCTGCAGTGTGATGTCAAGGGGTGTGCGAACAGTCTGTCTTTCTTTTCTTCTCCATACAGCTCAGTAGTCAGATACCTGCACAGCCCATCTGTGAAGACGACACACCTTCTCAGGCTCCCAGCAGCAGGAGTCAGGCCTCTCGGACAATCAGAAATAAAAACAACAGTTCCCAACCAAGCAGCACCAGTGCTCAGTGCCCTCAGGCCATTGGAGCAGGCCCCATCAAACAACCTATAGAGACAGAGGAGAACAGTCAGGTCTCTAAAACATACACATATACACACACACACACACACAACAGGAGCTCCAGTACTGGCGGACAAACAAACGAAAGTTGTAGAGAGAAAACACACACACACATATACACACACACACACATAGTAACGTAACTGAGGTCAATGAATACATGGTTTTGTTTTGTAATTATACGAATGACAACAAATCTTAATTTAGTTTGGCACTGCTGCTGTTAGCAGGCCACCAGTACAAACCCAGACCAGATTAGAGAGAGAGACAGTGTGGAGATTGTGGACAGACAAGCCCCAGCTGCAAAGAGACCTGGTGAGCAGTAAACACACACACACACACAGACAGGATAAAACATATCAGTTTTGAATGTCTATAGTAAGGCTAGTGTAAGAGTAAAGGCATACAGGTGTTTTTATTTATGTGTTGTGTGTGTCATGTTTGTCAAAAGGAGATTGGTTTAAGCAGCAGAAAGATCGGCGGGAGAGTTACAGACGTGGAGGCAGTCTGCGCAGCAGACCCAGAGTGAGCTACGCTGAAGAAGACGTGCCAAAAGATGAAGATTATTTGTGTGAGTTGCTGTCCATGTTGCCTCCGAGTCTTGTCTTTTGATGTACTCAAAAGACAAGACTTTCAATTTCACAACAGAAGTATTTCTTTAGCTTGTATCATAATTAGAGCTAAACGATTCTGGAAAAATGTAACTTGTGATTTTCTTCACAAGAATTGAGATCACGATTTTCTGCACGTTTTTTTGTTTTTTACAAATTGAAGTGCCTATTTGAGTTTAGGCCCTGAATTATTTTTGCCTTAAAAACTGTAAAATATCAAAATAAGTCATCAACACTGATTGTGCAGAACAACAATAAAACAAAAACGATACCTGAACCCAGGGGTTTGTATTATTTACGAGGGCAAATTAGGTCTAGCAATAGCCTGCAATGTGGCCTTGGACGAGAATGCAGAACATTCATTCTCTTTAAGGCAGAAGAGACCCCACTGAAGTGCGTTGTCGACCATGAAAATCTTGTCCTGTTTCCGGGCACCCTATAATGTCATTATGAGATTTTGTTTTGTTCCGTTTTATTTTCTTTGACATCTTTTACATGCCTCTTCGGAGAACACCTCTTTCCCTGTAGACGCACCAAGCTAGACAAAATGTAGGCCTATAGACTATGTTAGACATAACCCACAGTTTATTAAACCAGGGCTGTCTATTAAAATTTACATTTGTCTGTTGGGTTAGAAAATCAAAACATGCTTACTCATAGCGATATCCTCCAACAATATGGATGTAACTTTTTGGAATGGAATGAAAGAATGCACTAAGGGGCAATTGGCGTGGAGGACTTATCTTCTTTTTGACAGTGCGGTAAAGTCTGTTCCTTTGCTGCCGTTTGCAGCTAATGCTTCAAAAGGCATGGCCATCTGTGTGTAGTTAATTTACACACGCTCAGAGAAATGGTTCGGTTAGGGCAGTTGGCTGATGATCTTCACTACCACCTGGGTTTCATCATTCAAGTTACAGTTTATTTTTCTCCTTCGCACTGTTTTCCCAAACCTGTCTTGAGAAACTCCCAGAGGACAAAGAAAGAGGCGTTTATTTGTGATGCAGCACGTAAAATAAAATATAGAAAAAAATGTCTGAGTTTGTGAGATTGTATGCAGGTGTGAATCAAGGTCATGCATTATCATGATTTATTATTCAGCCCTAATCATAATGTAAATGACTAGTCTCAGGTTTGTTCCTTTCCTCTGCAGACTGTGAGGACTGTGAGTCTTTCTACATTGATGAGTGTGGGGTCCACGGCCCCCCAAACTTCATTGCTGACACACCAGCTCCAGTGGGAGTCCCGGACCGAGCCAAGCTCACACTTCCACCTGGACTGGTGGTCAGAACGTCCAACATCCCAAATGCAGGCCTGGGGGTGTTCAACCAGGGACAGGCGGTACCAAGGGGGGCACACTTTGGGCCCTATGAGGGGGAGGCGACTGACAAAAATGAGGCCATTGAGAGTGGATATTCCTGGGTGGTGAGTGAAGGAATGGCACTATAAAAGGGATTCCAACACCAATGTTCTTTTGGTATGTCTAGACGTCAATTTAAATACGGCCGTTGACTGCCAATAACATCTATAGACATCCTTTTTTTTTACGGGGTGGGTTGGGGAATGATCTGGAGAAGCTTGTTCGTAAATATCAGTCTTACAAACAGAATGTACTGATGATTTGACCCTGTGGGTGGCAGTGCCACTTTGGATGGGAGATGTGCACAGACTGTAGAAAAGAGAGAGGTTAGAGATGAGAGAAGAACATGGAGCCAGTGAGACTTCAGTTGGAGAAGTTTAGGCAGCTCACTCTTGAACAGAGTATGAGTCGCAGTCGCAGTAGTTCGGGTAGTGTCACGATCATGGAAAACTATGGGAGATCAGCCCGGGCCACAGCCCCAGCTCAGCAGACATTTCTGCGTCATGAATTTAGTGAACCTGACCCGGATTTGTGGCTCTGGATCAACCGGAGGCAGCATAGGATCATCCCCAGACACTATAAAAGTTGTTTTTGCTGTTTTATAGAAGCAAGCCACTTTTCAGATGTTTGAGGTGTCACTAAAGCAAAAAATATTAGCGGCAAACACACTGTTCTGCTCAAAATGTTTTTCACAAAAAGTTTTCTCCATTTTTTGGTCAAAAACAGGTGTTTTTTGTGAAACCAATGGAAAATGGTAGAAACAAACTTGTTTTCCTGATGAAAGAAGAGAGTCTACTCTTTCTTTTGGTAGTTTCAGTGTTTGCATAGGGATAGAACACAATTTTCTGTGGGTCTTGAAAAATTTTTAAAAATGAAAAATCCAGCAAAAACACTGGCAGTATGGGGCTCTCTGCTCTGAAAACGGCTAGCAGCCAATGAGGCCATGTACACACGTAGGCGGGTATTTTTACAAATGCACATTTGCTGTCCTCCGTTTTCTAAAAACTCTTGGGTCCACACACGACTGTTTTAAATATATTGACATCTACACAAAACGCTGAATTTCGCTCCTGAGCGTAGCTGTAAGCATACCAGACCAGTAATTGGCAGTGGTTGCCTAAAAGTAGGGCAAAATCTGTCCAATCAGAGAGTTCCTCTTCTTGTCGTAATTTCCGCAAAACATGAAAGATGACGCCAGGAGGCTCGGTCGGATGGACCAATAAAGAGGTGGAAATGCTTTTAAGTGTCGAAGCAGTAGCTGTGTTTTTAAAAATAAACAAGCAAAAAGCGTCTGTACCAGGGCAAGAAGTAACAAGCATCTCAGTTGATCCATGCTGTCAATTGTCTGACATAAACAAGGGCGCGTACGTGACATTTACGCATCAATTGTCGCAGTTAGTGATGTTTAAAAACGGAAAACTCTGGTTATTAATATCCACACTGAAACACCAAACAGGAGTTTTTCCAAATCTTCACTTTAGTCGGAGTTTTTCAAATGCCCTGTTATAAAGAAGATAATCCTGAGGTTATGCGTGGATGACAGGCCAAATCGTAAAAAAATATATTTGTTTTATCAGATACCCGGCTACAAGGCCTGGGTTAATTTAAAATTAAATATGAAATTGATAGTTATACAGTGTTTCCCATAAACCTTTTTGAGAGAGGAGGTAGGCTGTATCTTCTCTTTTTTCTTGTTTCTTGTTCTATTATGCTCTCACACAGTCAACATGTGCTCCCCTCCATAGGATTGGAATGAAGATTTTGATTCCTCTAATTAAAGTTAATACTTAGCGGTTCTGAAGTAATTAAAAATGCAAACAAAAGAAACTTGCATCAGATTGGTGGAAGTATTCTTCACGCGTTTCATATTTCACGTCTCGTCAACATATGGAAAACACTGTTATACAGAAACTTTTTTAAAAAAATAATTTAATTTAATTGAAAAGCCTATTTTTGCATTTTCTGTATTGCTTCCAAAATAACAATTCCTAATTGTTTCCACAGATATATAAGAGTCGACACGCTGATGAGTACATAGATGCCAAGAGAGCCACTCACTCCAACTGGATGAGGTGACGTCCTTCTTTATGTCTTTTGATTCTTGTACATAAAGTCTATTTTACTCCTACGGCTCACTAGATATTTGTTGTTTTGGCTGTAAAGCAAAAAAAAAATATTTTACTAAAAGATACAAAGTTAAAATATAAACTACAACAATATTCAGTCAGTCCACACATTGCCTCAGGAGAAGGGAGAAAGAGGTGTGATTTCAGAAACAAGTACGGTACCTTCTAGTCTGACACTGTTTTCTGCAGTTCACTTTTTTGTCCTTTTGACGATAATGGCAGTGATTTCATTTCCTGTCAGTTTAGCTTTAGATACTGCGTTATTCAACTTGCTAAATGTTATCATCTCTGTGCCATAACCTCAAATTACTCCGTCAGGTATGTGAACTGTGCTCGCGATGGTGAGGAACAGAACCTGGTGGCATTTCAGTACAGAGGAGCGATTGTGTATCGCTGCTGTAAACCCATCGCCCTGGGAGAGGAGCTCCTGGTCTGGTACGGAGAGGACTACGCCAGAGACCTGGGAATCAGCTTTGACTATCTGTGGGACATCAAGAGCAGCAGCAAAGGTAACAGCAGATGTCACCCTAAACACCCTAAATATACACAGAGAAGATCATCTAGTACACCCAGATCACATCATCCCTTGTTACAACAGAGGGCTTCACCAGTTCATTGTGGCCAGAATTTTACATTTCAGCTTAACCTCCGTAAAAAATGGTAGTTAATGAGTGGTTTCATTTCATGAAGGCCATAACACACTGACCAGGTAGTTGTAATAAGAGCGTTGTATTTATATGATTAGTAAATGAATGTCTTTGTGAATGAATGTTAGTGTAAACCTTTGTCAATAAGGAATATTTAAAAGAAATGGTTAAAATAATGTTTGTGGTGTGATGTTCATGAGTTTTGTTTTTGTCTTTATTCTGTGTTTCAGAGGTGATGGCGTCTCAGGTGTTCTCCTGCTCGCTGTGTCCGTTTTCCTACACAGCTCAAATCTACCTCCACAAGCACATCAAGAGGAGCCACACGGATGAGTATGTGCGACTACTGAGGTCTGGAGAGATCCGATCAGAGATCCTGGCATCCTCCAGAACCAGCAGCAGCAGAAGTCGGCACACAGCCAGCTTAACAACCAGTGAATTCATACACCCCCATTCTGAACAGAAAGGAACAGATGACCAGAGAGGTCACACCTGCACTCAGTGTGGCAAGAGCTTCACTACAGAGAGAAATCTCAAAGTACACCAGCGCACTCACACAGGAGAGAGGCCTTACCACTGCACTCAGTGTGGCAAGAGCTTCACTCGAGAGGGACATCTCAAAGTACACCAGCGCACTCACACAGGAGAGAGGCCGTACCACTGCACTCAGTGTGGCAAGAGCTTCACTCGAGAGGGACATCTCAAACCACACCAGCGCACTCACACAGGAGAGAGGCCATACCACTGCACTCAGTGTGGCAAGAGCTTCACTCGAGAGGGAACTCTCAAAGTACACCAGCGCACTCACACAGGAGAGAGGCCGTACCACTGCACTCAGTGTGGCAAGAGCTTCACTACAGAGGGACATCTCAAAGTACACCAGCGCACTCACACAGGAGAGAGGCCGTACCACTGCACTCAGTGTGGAAGAGCTTCCTCAAGAGGGACATCTCAAAGTACACCAGCGCACTCACACAGGAGAGAGGCCATACCACTGCACTCAGTGTGGCAAGAGCTTCACTACAGAGGAAATCTCAAAGTACACCAGCGCACTCACACAGGAGAGAGCCTACCACTGCACTCAGTGTGGCAAGAGCTTCACTACAGAGGGAGATCTCAAACGACACCAGCGCACTCACACAGGAGAGAGGCCGTACCACTGCACTCAGTGTGGTAAGAGCTTTAATTACACACACTCCTTAAAGACTCATCAGTGCACTCACAGGAAAGAGCCCTAACCTTGTTCTTGGTTAAAGACACATCAAATTTTCTGAATGGAATCATGATATCTATTTTGATGATTTTCATTACTATACAGTACTGTTGAATCATCTGAATGCCACAGGGAATGAAAGCTATACATTCATTTAATGCTTCATGTACCCAGTGGTTTAATTTTCCTGAAATATTTTAAAGCATTTTTAATGTATTTTAGAACATGAATGCCTTGTGTTTTAAAAAACATCTGTATTATTGAAACATATTAAATGGTTTTTAATCCACTCCCAAATTACACAAATTTTGGTGCAGTAATGCGGACCCCAAATTTATCAATCACAGGAGGGGTGTCTACATATTTGTCCTACTGATTCACATGACATGCAGACTTAAGTCTGTAGTAACACATTACTCAGCCTCAGCCTTGATGTGAAATCTACAAAGCTGTCAGCAGGGAATTTTAAAAGACTTAGACAGAAGACATACATTTTGGAATATGTTAAGTCATTGAGGAATTTGAGATTTAAGATGTGCTTATATACCTGTGTATCAGATGGTAGAGTCTGTGGGTAATTTACTGTTAAGACATACATTTTGGCACTGTGGATTTTTTTTTTTTTGATTGGACACAGGGTTTCTTTGTCCTGCTGCATCTCAAGTGATAGAGTCAGTGTGTGTCTAATTTGTTTAACTGTCTTGTGTTAAACAGAATAACTGTCTAATAAAAGATGTATGAGATTTGTTGTCTTTTGTTGAGAATGGCTGATCGCACATGTGCAGCTACTAAAATCTGGTTATTGAAATGAATGATTGTTGATGATGATATAAAGTAACTTATATAATAAACATGTTTGGAATTGCGTGGAATGGATGTGGAAATTAAATTATAAACAATGTTACTTCCCATGTTCACATTAGCATCTCCTGAGTGAAATGTTTATGAGATTACATCCAGGAGTAATGCCTGCGACACTGCAACTAAGATCTGCTTACCGATGTATAGTTACCATATAAATCTATGCACGTGATGACCCACACATAGTGAAGTTTAGGAATGATACCAAGCAAGTATACTTTATTCACAGTCTTCAGCTGGGTTTTATTTGTTGAGGTCTCCCAGACCTGCTGGGGGTTGATGGGTACCCAGCATGCTCTTGGCTCTCGTGTTAGGCATAGTTACTAGAGCAGGTTTACTAGAGGTGGCTGGGTGGGTGACTTATATGCCTGCTTAAACTGGTTTGGGATTTTTCTGCATCTGAATGCAAAGAGGGCTTTTCATTCCCTCTCTAGTCTCCTTCTTTGCTTTGCTTTTCTCTGTCTGGGTCAAATCTAAATCAGAGCCGGTTCTGTTCTGTAATCTTCTGACACCTGTGTTGTAAAAGCATCTCATTTGCCTCTGTCCTGTGAGTCATATGACCTCAGATTCTTTCAGCGCTAAAGATGTCCTCCTTCCTCCCACTCTCCATTAGCCTAAGTAGCGCTAGGATAAGTGCCACATTAACAGGCTCCTCACTGTAGTTTATGCTTTTTAACATCTGTGCACTGCCACTGTAGATCAGGATGTGTGTGTGTGTGTGCTGATAGTAATTTTTAGGTTACATCAGTAGAACAGGAGACCAAGTCAGACGGTGGTAGAAAAAATCAGGAACAGAGTTTTATTTACAGTGATGCACATCAGGGCAGAGAGCGCTTCACATGCTTCACATAAAGATCCACCAGCCGCTCTAACTAGACAAGGAAATAGCCCGACTTTAAGTACAGTTCCAGGTTGACAGAAAGTGGCGTTGGTCATCCCAGTTGACGTGGCTGAATCAGTCCATGATTAGTGCCAGCGTGGTCCGCTGGAGCAGATGGCCACTGACACAGGGGACAAACCTAGACAGTGCAAATAGTGAAACAACCCAAAAACATGCTATTCCACCTTATATCTAATGACAGAACGGCAGGAACAGAATGAGATATAAAAAGTCATGTCATATGTGGAAGCGCTGTTGAGTCAGGCCTGGCTCAACATCACAACATAAAATGCATGTGTGGTGTATATTGGGTGACTGCCCCTTTAAGGCCGTGGAGCAGTCTGCTGTCGCATTGGTGTCGTCATCACTGGTGCCAGTAGCCACCAATTGCCAATTTCTTTAAGTCTATAAAAGCGGAGCACCGACTGCTGTAAGGTAAGGTTAGATTTAATTGTCTTTGGGGCACTCTTACCGGTTTTGCTCGGTTGTGTTGGGGGTCTGGGTCGATCGTACTCCAATCCGCACTTCGTGGAAGCGTGGCATCTTTCCTGGCGTTGCATACGCTGCTTGTGGGCTGTAAGATTGGCTACTGCGGGGTCCCGCGAAACTGCTGGCTTGCTAATCTTCCAACGAGGCTACCGGATTCATAGTCCCCATTTGTTATGTACACTGGCTTTGTGTCATATGTTCATGCGTGTCTGCCTCTGTACGGCGTGCTTCCGTGCATCCCTCTTGGTACCGCATCCCTTTTTGGTATCGCTGGCGGGGAGTCTGCATTATCTACATCATCTGGTAGTGTCGTGGGCCTCCACCCGTGGGTTGTCGGCTTCGGCGGGCTGCTGTTTCGTCACCGCGAGTATACTGCAGAAATTGTGTGCTTGTGTGTGCGCGTGAGTGATTGTTTGTGGAGGGTTATGTGGGTAGTATTTCTTTTTCTTTTTTTTGGGTTGTGTGCTCATTGAGTCTTTGGATTTTGTGTTTTGTTTGTTGATTCTCCTTGCTTGTTAGGGAAGTGAGAGTTCTCTATTTGTTTGTGTTGTTCAGTTGGATTTATTTTGACTTGGTGTCTGTGTGTTTTTGTTTTTTTTCTTGTTTGTGTATCCTTTGTTTGTTTGTTTGTTTGTTGAATTATGCTCGTGGCGGTCCAGCCTGGGATTTGGGCCACCCTCTGCTCCCTTTAGTTTTCTATTATTTCAGAGCAAAGTGTGTTGTAAAGCACCCTATGGGGCCAGTGTGTGGTGGGTTTTGTTGTGTGCAGTTAACTGTGTGGGTTGCTGTGCCATTGAGCTTGACGCCATTTTGTGTGCAGTGCTATTCTGGGGTGGGTTGCCTGATGCTATAAGGGTTGTGGGGGTATCCTGGCTAACTGGGTTTGGGCCGCGCTAGAGCGAGGACCTTCTTTTTCTTTTTGCTTGTTTGTTTACTTTGTATGCTTTCTGTGATAACTAATTTCTTTTTTTTGTGTTTCTATTTCTTCTAGGAGTTGGGGTCGCTAGCAGGGAGGCCTAACACCTGGTGGCGGGTACTTGCATGTGTGTCTCACCTCACAGTATTAGTAGTAGTATTATATTTGCTGTGTGTGTGTGTTCACGGGCGGTCTGTCCTAGCCTCCCTGCGGTAAGCCCCCGCTCCCTGTGTGTGTGTGTGTGTGTGTGTGTGTGTGTGTGTGTGTTTGTGCGTGTGTGCGTTGTCCAGCCTCCCACACTTGCATTTTAGGTCTGTTGTTTAGAGAAAATTTCTAACTATTTTTGTATTAATAAAAACTGTCAATGGTTTTTGGCTGCATCTAGTCTCTGTTTGTCCTGGTCGAACCTGTGTGTCTCACTGTTAGTGCGTAACCGTTTCCTTGTCCAGAGGGAAGTTATCGCCCTCTGGTGGCGTAGTCGGATCAAATGAATAGTATCTACATTTTATTATAACATTTCGTTATAATATTTGGTGTCCACGTGGTCGTGCCACATTTTGGCGTAGTCGGCAGGATTGGGACATACAGAGACGGATGTTTTAGGGTTTCTTTTTTTTTTTTGTTGTGCAAG
This sequence comes from Tenualosa ilisha, assembly GCA_015244755.2. Lineage (NCBI taxonomy): Eukaryota > Metazoa > Chordata > Actinopteri > Clupeiformes > Clupeidae > Tenualosa > Tenualosa ilisha. The sequence continues at coordinate 330,901 of PYXC01000227.1, read as the reverse complement.
TTGATTGTTAAACTTGTACCTCTGGTGTGAGTGATTGTACGAATGTATGTGTGAGTGGGTGAAATTTTTGCAGGCATTGGGTGGTAGACGGGACAGCAGCCCACTGTGGGGACGACCTGCGGTTGATCGAGTCTTCCGGAGAACCTATTCTGCTGCTTTTTTTGTGAGTTCTTTACTGTTGGCTTTGGGGTTGTAGTGCAGGTCAAGATGTCTGACTCGGAGGATATGCAGCAGCTCAGGGATTTGGTTGCTCGCCTTAGATCCGAGAATGAACGCCTTAAAAGTACCAACTCGACTGGCCCTGTGGGTGGAGCGTCTAGTAGCTCTACTCAACATGTTGCTCAGGGTGCAGAGCGATTGATATTCATTCCACGGGAAAAGAAATGTCCCATATTTCGAGGTAGCGCTGGTATCAGGGTAGAGGAATGGATAGAGGAAGCCACGGCTTGCATGAGGGCCCGTAACTTGTCCGGCACTCACAAGGCCTATTTCTTGTTCGACCATTTGGAAGGCGAAGCGAGAGAGGAGATCCGTTATAGACCGAGTGCAGAGAAGGATGACCCAGAGGCCATCTTTAAGATCTTGCGAGAGTTATATGGCTGCACTCAGTCTTATGTAGCCCTGCAGGAAGCATTCTTCTCTCGGAAACAACAAGAGGGTGAGTCATTGTTGGAGTTTTCCATTGCTTTAATGACTCTCATGGACAAAGTGAAGCGTAGGGCACCCGAAGGCATTATTAATTCTGACGTCCTGCTTCGAGACCAGTTTGTGGAGTATGTGCAGGAGGGCGCACTCCGTAGGTCTTTAAAACAATTTATACGCCAGAGCCCCACAGCTACCTTAATTGACGTCCGCAAGGAGGCCCTTAGGTGGGAGCAGGAGGGCTCAGTGGAGCCCCCACGGCCTCGTAGCTTTTCCCTTTCTAGCTTAGAGAGGCCGGTGGGTCTTGCTGGTTCATCTTGTGTGGTTACTGGTACTACTCATGACAATTTGACATTAAAAACAGACCTTGCCGAAATGAAGGAGTTGATGCAACGACAACAGCAGCAGTTAGATCAGCTTACCCGTAATATGGCTGCTATGCAGGACTCTAAACGGGTTCGTTTTTCCCGCGACCAACCCCTCATTTGTCTGCGGTGCCGTCAACCAGGTCACATGGCCCGAGACTGTGATGGTGAGCGAGTTGTCGGGCCCTCTTTATCTGGCCCTAGAGGCCACTCTCGTGCCCCCGACAATAGATCACCTCGTGGTTCTCAGCCGTCGGGAAACTAATACCCGCCGGGCTGAGGAGCCAAGGTCCGGTAGGGGTTGTTTCCGGCTCTAATACCACCATGCATTCTTTTGCCGTGGTGGAGGGTCTGATGTCTACTTGTCCGCATTTAATTGTCCTCATGGCTGAGACGCCTGTTCCTTGTCTTGTTGATACGGGGTCTATGGTGACTACAATTACTGAAAGTTTCTTCTCAGCAAACTTTGAACCCTGGGGCCCAGAGCGACTACAGTCTTGTCAGTGGCTGCAACTTCGCGCAGCAAATGACTTAGACATCCCATATCTAGGCTATTTGGAGCTTACCGTGGAGTTGTGCGGTAAAGTGATGGACAATTGTGGCATTTTGGTTGTCAAGGACCCTTCTGGGGGTGGGCATCCACAAGTTCCAGGTGTACTGGGCATGAATATTATCCGTAAATGCTACCAGGAGTTGTTTGTGCAGTACGGGGCTAACTTGTTTAACTTGCCATCCGTTTCCGCTGCCCCAGCCCCGGTAGTTCAAGCGCTCCAACAGTGTCACCGGGCAGTGATCCGGTCTACCCCTGAAGGGGGCAGCATTGTGAGTGTCCGTGGACGGAGACCCTGCCGGGTTCCAGGAGGTAGCGTGAAGATGGTGGCGGCCACTTGTTCTGAACAGTATTCCGGTTACACAACTTTGTTTGAGCCAACGGACAAAGGGCTACCTGGCGGGTTGTTAGTGTCACCAGCTTTGGTGCAGGTGTCCCGTGGCACCGTGTACATCCCTGTTGTTAACGTGGGCACCGGAGACGCAGTCCTTTACCCGCATACCCAGTTGGGGCATGTGGACACGGCCTCGATTGCTAGCCTGCCCAACAATATTGTTGAGATTCGGTCCATTGCAGCCTCCCCCGCTGGGCCTTCATTCGTAGGGACGACTATTGATGACAAAATACGCGGTCTCGACCTGTCCGCACTGCAGGATTTGGAACAAGAGCAAGTGCGGTCATTGTTGTTGAAATACTCGTCTGTCTTTTCGGCCTTTGAGGGTGACTGGGTTGCACCGCCTTGATTTCTCACGAAATTCCCTTGCTTGATCCGACCCCCGTGAGACAGCGCTATAGGCGCCTTCCACCATCTGATTATGAAGCTGTTAAGGCTCACATCAACCAATTGCTCCAGACACAGGTTATTCGGGAAAGTAGTAGCCCATTCGCGTCTCCCATCGTGCTTGTAAAGAAAAAGGATGGCAGCTTGCGAATGTGTGTTGACTACAGGCAGCTTAACGCCAAAACGCGAAAGGATGCCTTTCCTTTGCCGCGTATTGAAGAGTCCCTAGACTTGTTGTCGGGTGCCAGGTGGTTCTCCACTATGGATTTGGCCAGTGGCTATAATCAGGTGGCGGTCTCGGAGGCGGACCGGGCCAAAACGGCATTCTGCACCCCATTTGGTTTATTCGAGTGGAATAGAATGCCTTTTGGCCTGTGCAACGCCCCGAGTACTTTCCAGAGGCTTATGCAGCGCATGTTCGGGGACCAGCAATGCCAATCTGTACTGCTGTACCTAGATGATATTGTGGTTTTTTCATCTACGGTAGTTCAGCATTTGCAGAGGTTGGAGATGGTCCTGTCTCGGCTGCAGATGGAGGGCCTTAAGGCTAAACTGGAGAAGTGTGACTTCTTTAAAACAGAAGTCCGCTACCTGGGTCATGTAATCTCTCAGCATGGAGTAGCGACAGACCCATCTAAAGTGGATGCAGTGGCAAATTGGCAACGGCCCACAAATGTTTCAGAGCTTCGTTCCTTTTTGGGGTTTGCAAGCTACTACCGCCGTTTTGTGGAGGGGTTTGCCAAGTTGGCAGCCCCTCTGCATCGGCTGGTAGCGGAGCTGGGTGGTAGCCGCTCCCGGAAAGCTTCGGGGAGGACCCTTGCAGAAGCGTGGTCGGACGCCTGCGAGCAAAGCTTTGAGGGTCTGAAGGGCAAATTGGTCTCTGCCCCGGTTCTGGCTTATGCTGACTTCAGTCTCCCCTTCATCCTTGAAGTTGATGCCAGTTTCAGTGGGTTGGGTGCCGTCCTGTCCCAGGAACAAGGCGGGAAGGTACGGCCGGTGGCCTATGCAAGTAGAACTCTTCGACCCACGGAGAGGAACATGAATAATTATAGTTCCATGAAGTTAGAATTTGTGGCTCTTAAGTGGGCAATAACTGAGAAGTTTAGAGAGTACTTGCTGGGACACCGGTGTACCGTATACACCGATAACAACCCTTTGAGTCATTTGGCCACTGCTAAGCTTGGCGCGGTCGAGCACCGTTGGGCGGCACAACTGGCTTCATTTGACTTTGAGCTGAAATATCGCTCCGGACGGTCAAATCGAAATGCTGATGCCCTGTCCAGGCAATATCAGGTGGAGACAGGAGATGTTGACGAACTGGCCCCAGGTACTGCTATCCCCACGCTGCTGCAGCAGATGCCCTCTGCCAACGGGGGTACCATTCAGGCTACGCAGTTGGTCATGTCGGTCTTGCCTTCCCATGCCCCTGCAGATCTTTTGGCATTACAGGCGGCTGACCCTACTATTCAAGGAGCGTTGGTCTTCTGGAGAGCCCAACGGCGGCCCACCCGGGAGGAACAGAACCCGCTCACACCCCAGGTCCTGACACTGTTGCGACAATGGGACCGTTTAGTCGAGGAAGACGGGGTTCTTTATCGTAGGGTGTTCCAGCCCAATGGGGGCGAGGAGTGCAGGCAACTGCTCTTGCCGGCCTCATTACGGTCTGAGGTGCTGACCCAGTTGCATCAACAACATGGTCACCAGGGCATTGGCCGAACCTTGGAGCTTGTTAGGCAGAGGTGTTATTGGCCAGGGATGACAGGAGAGGTGCAGAAGTGGTGCGCAGAGTGTCCTAGGTGTCAGTTGGCCAAAGATTCGCGCCCCCCTGCTGCTACCTACATGGGTCATCTCCTAGCGTCCCGGCCTAACGAGATTATTGCAGTGGATTTTACCACCCTTGAACCCACCCACCGCGGAGTGGAGAATGTTTTAGTAATTACGGATGTATTCAGTAAATACTCTGTTGCTGTTCCTACGCTTGACCAGAGGGCCCCTACAGTGGCCCAGGTGCTGGTCAACGAGTGGTTCTATCGGTTTGGCATACCGGCACGTGTGCATTCTGATCAAGGGCGTTGCTTTGAAGGCCTGCTGATACAGCAGTTGTGTAGCATGTATGGCATCCAAAAGTCTCGTACGACTCCCTACCACCCGGCCGGCAATGGTCAATGTGAACGGTTTAACCGTACTTTACATAATCTGTTGAGGACCCTGCCAGCTTCGCGGAAACGAGATTGGGCCGCATGCTTACCCCAGGTGGTCTTTTGCTACAATACCACCCCACACCAGACAACAGGGGAATCTTCCCATCTGTTGATGTTTGGACAGGACCCTCAATTACCTGTGGACTTCCTGTTGGGGCGAGTTCGGGACCCTGTAGGGGGACGTGTGTGCGATTGGGTACAAGAGCATCAAGCTCGGCTCCAGACGGCTTTCGATGGGGCACGGGAGCGTCTGGTTGCTGCTGCTGCCTATCGCAAGGGAAGGCATGACCACAGGGTCCGGGACGAACCTCTTAGGCAGGGGCAATTGGTGTACATGCGTGAGGTGGGTATCCGTGGTCGGCACAAAATCCACGACCAATGGAGTCCGGTGACTTATATAGTCATCCGGGCTCCACCCGATGGGGGCGCTGTATACACCATCGCCCCAGTCGATCAGGTTGACAAGTCACGACAGGTGCACCGTAGCCTGTTGAAGGGGGTGGTGGGGTCATCCACATTAGACCACCCGGTTAGCCACCCGCTAATGGGTGGGATGGCTCCTCCCAACCAGGATGAGCTGTCCAGCGAAGAGGATCTTGTACTAGCTGAGCAAGGTGCAGGACCCCCTATGAACCTCCCACTGGCTCAGGCCAATGAGGTGGACAGAGCAGAACATCGTTCATTTTCTATTCCATCCTCTATCCCAGGCAGCACCCCGCCAGGGAGCGCCACGTCCGGTGGTGCTATTGACCCCTCGCGCCGTTCATCCCGTGCTACCGCGGGACAGCACTCTAACCCACACAGGTTACCCAGAGGGATAGCTGATGTGTAGACAGGCTTGGCGTTATTTTAGCTCTTGTTTTTGTCGGTTGTCGTGTCGTCGGGCCGACGACAAAAGTAGCGGGGGGCAGATTGTGGTGTATATTGGGTGACTGCCCCTTTAAGGCCGTGGAGCAGTCTGCTGTCGCATTGGTGTCGTCATCACTGGTGCCAGTAGCCACCAATTGCCAATTTCTTTAAGTCTATAAAAGCGGAGCACCGACTGCTGTAAGGTAAGGTTAGATTTAATTGTCTTTGGGGCACTCTTACCGGTTTTGCTCGGTTGTGTTGGGGGTCTGGGTCGATCGTACTCCAATCCGCACTTCGTGGAAGCGTGGCATCTTTCCTGGCGTTGCATACGCTGCTTGTGGGCTGTAAGATTGGCTACTGCGGGGTCCCGCGAAACTGCTGGCTTGCTAATCTTCCAACGAGGCTACCGGATTCATAGTCCCCATTTGTTATGTACACTGGCTTTGTGTCATATGTTCATGCGTGTCTGCCTCTGTACGGCGTGCTTCCGTGCATCCCTCTTGGTACCGCATCCCTTTTTGGTATCGCTGGCGGGGAGTCTGCATTATCTACATCATCTGGTAGTGTCGTGGGCCTCCACCCGTGGGTTGTCGGCTTCGGCGGGCTGCTGTTTCGTCACCGCGAGTATACTGCAGAAATTGTGTGCTTGTGTGTGCGCGTGAGTGATTGTTTGTGGAGGGTTATGTGGGTAGTATTTCTTTTTCTTTTTTTTGGGTTGTGTGCTCATTGAGTCTTTGGATTTTGTGTTTTGTTTGTTGATTCTCCTTACTTGTTAGGGAAGTGAGAGTTCTCTATTTGTTTGTGTTGTTCAGTTGGATTTATTTTGACTTGGTGTCTGTGTGTTTTTGTTTTTTTTCTTGTTTGTGTATCCGTTTGTTTGTTTGTTTGTTGAATTATGCTCGTGGCGGTCCAGCCTGGGATTTGGGCCACCCTCTGCTCCCTTTAGTTTTCTATTATTTCAGAGCAAAGTGTGTTGTAAAGCACCCTATGGGGCCAGTGTGTGGTGGGTTTTGTTGTGTGCAGTTAACTGTGTGGGTTGCTGTGCCATTGAGCTTGACGCCATTTTGTGTGCAGTGCTATTCTGGGGTGGGTTGCCTGATGCTATAAGGGTTGTGGGGGTATCCTGGCTAACTGGGTTTGGGCCGCGCTAGAGCGAGGACCTTCTTTTTTCTTTTTGCTTGTTTGTTTACTTTGTATGCTTTCTGTGATAACTAATTTCTTTTTTTTTGTGTTTCTATTTCTTCTAGGAGTTGGGGTCGCTAGCAGGGAGGCCTAACACCTGGTGGCGGGTACTTGCATGTGTGTCTCACCTCACAGTATTAGTAGTAGTATTATATTTGCTGTGTGTGTGTGTGTGCGCGTGTTGGCGCACTTCACGGGCGGTCTGTCCTAGCCTCCCTGCGGTAAGCCCCCGCTCCCTGTGTGTGTGTGTGTGTGTGTGTGTGTGTGTGTGTTTGTGCGTGTGTGCGTTGTCCAGCCTCCCACACTTGCATTTTAGGTCTGTTGTTTAGAGAAAATTTCTAACTATTTTTGTATTAATAAAAACTGTCAATGGTTTTTGGCTGCATCTAGTCTCTGTTTGTCCTGGTCGAACCTGTGTGTCTCACTGTTAGTGCGTAACCGTTTCCTTGTCCAGAGGGAAGTTATCGCCCTCTGGTGGCGTAGTCGGATCAAATGAATAGTATCTACATTTTATTATAACATTTCGTTATAATATTTGGTGTCCACGTGGTCGTGCCACACATGCATACATAAATGCAACTGCAAATTACTAAAATGTACATTCTGATTCCAATACTGTGTGTGTGTTTGTATGTATGTGTGTGTCAAAGGTGGAAGAAAACTGCGTAGGCATATTTGGTATCATTAGAACCGTAATTTTCTGTAGATTAAGAATTTTGTGTGTCTACAATGCAATCCTTACCGGTAAAATGTATGTCGTTGGTTGAGAAGAGCTACCCTGGCCATTTTCTCTTTCAAAATATTTGGTTTTATTGGGGGAAAAAAACGAGGCGTATGAGCATATGAGGCATATGAGGCATAGAATTAGTCCATTTTCAGTGAAATTTACAGAAATATGGGTTTGGCTTGATTTGTTTTTACTTGAAAATGAAATTGCATTTTGATAGCGATTACCTGAAAATGATTATAAATCTACAAAATTTTTGCGTTTTTCTGAAGAGATACTTAAGAGAGCTTTATATCTGAACTCATGTTATTAAAAGTGTCTATTATTACCCACCCAGCCCACGTGGTGTCAGTACAGCACCAAATATAGCAGAACAGCAGGACAACAGAAGATGATAAAGAGGACCAGCAGGACAACAGAAGATGATAAAGAGGACCTGGTTGGTACTTTTTCAGTAAAAAATCACAGGGTATTCAGTAAACTTTTAAAAGTAAAATAAATAACTGAAACTCAATTCAATTCAATTCAGTTTTATTTATACAGCGCCTTTTACAATAGTATTGTCTCGTGGCGCTTCACAGAAGGAGCACACAAGAGCAACAGGGGCAAGGAAAAACTCCCTTATGTTCAGTTAATCTAGGAAGAAACCTTGGGCAGATCCACGACTCAAGGGGCTAACCCAACTGCCAGGGGTCATGGAGAAAAATTACAATCAGTAGTAACCATGACAGACTATAAGTTGCCTATGGTTTTAGCTAAGGTTCATAATAGTTCATAATAGAGTATTATCCCACTTTTACATTATATGGTGGTCAGTCTATAGGTGGTTATCAGGAATTATGGCTGGACAACGTAGCAGCGGCCAGGCATTTTGTATTTGAAACAATACAAAAAGATTTCTGTGGCCCTTTTAGCAGCTTGTTAACTAGTCCCACCTGCAGCCCTCGCACCAGCATGTAGCTCTGCACAAAGCCATTAGCAGCAGTGTCCATGACAGCTGATGAGCTGTCTGGATCTTGAAGAAACTGTATGTGATATTCTCCCCATCCACAAACAAGCTTGCCCTCGTGTAACGTTGGCCTACCCTAAGCCTAGTAGTAGGACTTGCTTTGTGGCATCAGTGCATGCTGCAGTAACGTTGACAACAGCAGAGTAGCCTACATTTAGCTGCAAACTTTAGAGAGCTGAGATGTGTGCCTTAAGTTTGTTTGCTATTTTCATGCCATTGTTATTTTGTTATGACAGATAACTAACTCATTATACAACTTTTAAAAGATTGGACCTGGCTCCTTCTGTAGAGGCCTGTAGTCTGTTCTCAACAAGACCCTCTATAGGTGACCAGAATGAAGTTTGGAATGGTATACCACCCTAGTCAGAAAATAATGATAACATTGCATTGGTGGTAGATTTGTGTGTGTTCTCACAACCTCTATGCCCATTATAATCCTATGGAGGGATATATTATGGGTGAAAAAAGTGAAATATTTAAACAAATAGATATCTTCTCAAAACATCCCCAGCTGATTGTTTACAGACAATACTTTTTTGTATGGTAAGCTTACATATAAATGAGCCGTTATCCACTAAAATATGTGATAATTTACATACATTTTAGGTCATGGGCTTGCCTATTTAGAAGGCCATTTACCACTGCACCTCAGTCAGTTTGGTTTTTTATAGCTGACTATGGCCTTCAATCCCCCCATACTATTGCTTGATCAGTCAGGAATCCTTTCAGAAACCGTATTTTGATTAATTCATTTAATTAATTAATACTTATCAATGAATTAGATTAAGTTAATATGTATTAATTAATGTTAATTTTTTGATACTTATTAATTTAATTAATTAATAAGCATTAAAAGTCATTATAGCTGATACTTGTTACCTGTGGGTCAGAGCCATATATAGAGAACGATTCTACCCTCTGGTCAAGAGGCCATCACATGCTTCATGCCGGGGACCATGTTGTAACCCATCTGACGTTCAGGTCCTATTAACATACCACTGAGGGGTTCCCTCACTCTGGTTCCATTAACATAACACTGAAGTGTTCCCTCACTCTGGTCCCATTACCATAACACTGAAGTGTTCCCTCACTCTGGTTCCATTAACATAACACTGAGGGGTTCCCTCACTCTGGTTCCATTAACATAACACTGAAGTGTTCCCTCACTCTGGTCCCATTAACATAACACTGAAGTGTTCCCTCACTCTGGTTCCATTAACATACCACTGAGGGGTTCCCTCACTCTGGTTCCATTAACATAACACTGAAGTGTTCCCTCACTCTGGTTCCATTAACATAACACTGAAGTGTTCCCTCACTCTGGTTCCATTAACATAACACTGAAGTGTTCCCTCACTCTGGTTCCATTAACATAACACTGAGGGGTTCCCTCACTCTGGTTCCATTAACATAACACTGAGGGGTTCCCTCACTCTGGTTCCATTAACATAACACTGAAGTGTTCCCTCACTCTGGTTCCATTAACATAACACTGAAGTGTTCCCTCACTCTGATTCCATTAACATAACACTGAGGGGTTCCCTCACTCTGGTCCCATTAACATAACACTGAGGGGTTCCCTCACTCTGGTTCCATTAACATAACACTGAGGGGTTCCCTCACTCTGGTTCCATTAACATAACACTGAAGTGTTCCCTCACTCTGGTTCCATTAACATAACACTGAAGTGTTCCCTCACTCTGATTCCATTAACATAACACTGAGGGGTTCCCTCACTCTGGTCCCATTAACATAACACTGAAGTGTTCCCTCACTCTGGTTCCATTAACATAACACTGAAGTGTTCCCTCACTCTGGTTCCATTAACATACCACTGAGGGGTTCCCTCACTCTGGTTCCATTAACATAACACTGAAGTGTTCCCTCACTCTGGTTCCATTAACATAACATGAGGTTCCCTCACTCTGATTTCACTCTGCTATTTTGCAGAATAAAGGTAACAAACACAAAGACATCATATCATATTATATTATATCATATTTTTACATCATATTATACAACATAAACAATGAAATATGAAAGTCCCTTTTAATGCTGTTTTAGACACAGGAAACTAAATGGCAATTCCACATTACTGCACACTACTCAATCAGACAGGCATAGTCAACACTCGTGTGGGTAGCAGCTGTGGCACTTATTACTCCCGAAAAATCACAAAAAAATATTTTGTCAATTTCCATTTAGCAAGTAGGGTAAGATTATAATCAGTGCAACCAGTACATTTGTGGTCCATCACTGTTGCTGTGAGTTTGCTATGTGTGTGTGTTGCTGTGAGTTTGCTATGTGTGTGTGTTGGTGTTCAAACCGGCTGCCAAAGCTCTCGTTTAAAGTCCATGGCGGCCGCATTATACTGTGCGCAGCACGTGTGGAAAAACAGAACTCTGTTTCAAGCAGGCAGCGTGGGAACTGTGCGGTGCTGTTGCGTGGAACATGCATGCTGTGTCCATAGTCTGCATTCTAAATGAAAACTGACCAAAACCGTGTATACGCTGCAAACGCAAAGAGAACTGTGTGAATGAGGCGTTACTCCTAACAATCACAGAATTTTTTTCTGTCATATTTTCAATTTAGCAAGTGGGCCTAGATGGTAATAATTTGATTCTGAGTTGTGGTAATGAATGACCCATGTAAGCTGTGCATGTGGAGCGCTGATTGCTGATTGGACCTCCCTCCCGACATCTCGGGAGCCTCCTGGTTGGATAACTAGAATGCGTGACTCAGCATTTGAAGGGAAAATGTTTTTAAAGTTAAACGGATGTTGTTTCAAATGTCCATGAGTCCACCATGTTCTGTCAATCATGATTTCAATATTCACCAGAACACACCCATTTTTCCATAAGTCCTAGGATGCTCTTGTGTTAGTGTATGTGGAACTGTTGCCTCACTGAATGCAAGGCCGCAGTCTGTCTCCTGTGTGAGTGCGCTGGTGTGTTGAGACAATGCTCTTGATCGAAGCTCTTTCCACACTGGGTTCAGCGGTACGGCCTCTCTCCAGTGTGAATGCGCTGGTGTACAGTGAGATTTGTCTTTTGATGGAAACTCTTCCCGCACTGCAAACATTGATACGGCCTCTCTCCGTTGTGAATGCGTTGGTGTCGTTTAAACGTTCCCCAAACCGCGAAGCTCTTGCCACACTGAGTGCAGTGGTACGGCCTCTCTTCTGTGTGAGTGCGCTGGTGTTGTTTCAGACATCCCTCTCGAGAGAAGCCCTTGCCACACTGAGCGCACTGGTACGGCTTCTCTCCTGTGTGAATGAGTAGGTGACCCTCGAGATGCTTCTTCCGACCAAAGCTCTTGCCACACTGAGTGCACTTAAAGGGCCGTTCTCCTGTGTGAATGCGCTCGTGCGCCTTTAAATTCTGGTTGTACGAGAAGTCCTTGCCACACTGAACGCAGCGGTACGGCTTTTCTCCTGTGTGAGAGCGGCGGTGCACAGCAAGCGTGTCCTGTCGACTGAACCTCTGACCGCACACGGCGCAGCTGTACGGCCTCTCTCCTGTATGAGTGCGCTGGTGAACAGTCAGATTGTCCAATCGGATGAAGGTCTTGCCGCAGACAAGGCAGTGGTAAGGTCTCTCTCCTGTGTGAATGCGCTGATGCCTCTCCAGACGCTTGCGGTGAAGGAAGCTCTTGCCACACTGAGCACATTGGTGCAACTTCTCTCTTACAGGTGTGCACTGGTGTTCTTTCAGTTCCGACTCGATGAGGAAGGTTTTGTCACACACAGAGCAAGGATACTGATTTGATTTTGTCGTCTCTGTGTGCGATATGGCAGGGTAGGAAGATGATTCTTGTCCTGTTTAACAGAAAAAGGAAGTAATCAGATACTGATGAACTGCTGAACAGATAAATCTGGTATGAAACGTAGCAGTGTGATAGTATAACAGTTACTGAAATGTGAAATCCGGTGTAATAAAAACCAGAGCCCTGTTGGTTGAGGTCACTGGGTGCTCTCCGTTGGAAACAGGACAAGAAAATGTTACATAGTATAGACTAGCAGCTAAAGAAACTGAAAGCCTCTTCTGAGTTTCTGTGCCCCGTTCATCTGGTGTGAGTAGGAGGTTCACTATTCAATCTATGTTGTATCACATGTCTCATTCTTTTTCATATTTACAGCACTTGGTGATCTCAACCAACAGGGAATTTGTCCTCACCAGCTTTCTTACTTATAGATCAACAAACAGTCGGAGGCGCAATGCTTCCTCCACTCAACGTGTGTGTGTGTGTGTGTGTGTGTGTGTGTGTGTGTGTGTGTGTGTGAGTGTGTGGAGGTCTATGGATATAGTGAGTCACAATTAGACAGCTATTGTGTATGTGTGTGTGTGTGTGTGTGTGTGTGTACGCGTGTCTTTCTTCCTCTGAGCTCCATACCTGGATGACTGTAGTCTCTATCCTCATCAGCATCATCTTCAGAGACTGGAGCTTCCAGTGGTTTCTGACCATGAGATGAGACCAGCAATGTCTGCAGGTGAGACGAGAATGATCCGTTCATTTGATGGAGGCGGGACGAGAACTATTACTGTACTTGATGGAGACACGGTGAGAACTATTACTTTACTTGATGGAGACAGGGTGAGAACTATTACTTTACTTGATGGAGACAGGAGGAGAACTATTACTGTACTTGATGGAGACAGGAGGAGAACTATTACTTTACTTGATGGAGACAGGAGGAGAACTATTACTGTACTTGATGGAGACAGGGCGAGAACTATTACTGTATCATGTGTAACAGCACCCTACTAAACTAAACTAAAGATGAAGGATGCATCATGTGTAACAGCACCCTACTAAACTAAACTAAAGATGAAGGATGCATCATGTGTAACAGCACCCTATTAAACTAAACTAAAGATGAAGGATGCATCATGTGTAACAGCACCCTACTAAACTAAACTAAAGATGAAGGATGCATCATGTGTAACAGCACCCTACTAAACTAAACTAAAGATGAAGGATGCATCATGTGTAACAGCACCCTACTAAACTAAACTAAAGATGAAGGATGCATCATGTGTAACAGCACCCTACTAAACTAAACTAAAGCTGAAGGATGCATCATGTGTAACAGCACCCTACTAAACTAAACTAAAGCTGAAGGATGCATCATGTGTAACAGCGTGTCCCAAGCCAAGTAGCCGACTTAAAGCGTTTTCTCAGAGCTCTTGTTTAGTGAAACAGGCATGCAAGGCAAAGCATACAAGTTTGAAGCATGAGCAAAGTTTACCCTCTCACTAAATATGCTGTAGGCTGGTTGAGCTGTAATGTGAAATCTCTCTTACATTTTGAGGATTTCATTTTAAATCTCAAACACAAACCTTTACACAGTAATATTCCCGAGCTGCCAGGGACGTTTCATAGGCGCATCATGTAGCTTAAGCTATCACCAGTTCACTTGCTCTGAGAGAAGCAGGCTCCAGTAAACAGAAATGCCTACAGCTGAACAGTCTGTAAATGATGATAATAATAATAATAATCTCTACTCTTTTGATGCCGTGAGGCAAATTTGGTCTCTGCATTTAACACAATCGTGAATTAGTGAAACACACACAGCACACAGTGAAGTGAAGTATGCACTAACCCGGAGCAATTGGCTGCCTGCTGTAGAGGTGCCCAGGGAGCAGTGAGGGTTTAGGTGCCTTGCTCAAGGGCACTTCAGCCATGGTCCACTAAACCACACAATACCCAACCCTACCTGAGTTTGCAGATATATCAGTTGTAAATATATCAGATTTAATTTATCGGTTTTAGATTATCAGATCACTTGGTTTGTAGATACATCAGATTTGGCTTTTTAGATTACTTGGGTTTGGAGATATACCTGTTTTAGCTTTAAGTAGCAGACAAATCTATATCAGTCCCAAACCAGCAAGATCAGCACAGACTGCAACAATATGTAAAATACCCCAACTCAAAAACTGCATATAACTGTGATTGCAATATTATGTAAAGCACCAAAACTCAAAAACTGCACCTCAATCTTTTCAGTTTTTACTGCAGCTGAATAGATGGTCTGTCCTGCTTGGGCATCAGCGGTTTCTGCAGGAAGAACAGATTTTAGGAGATTCATATTCACATCTATTCATTCAGCAGAAGCCCTCTGAATGAACAAACACATGATCAAATAAGTGTGTGTGTGTGTGTGTGTGTGTGTGTGTGTGTGTGAACACTTTCATTCCCATCCACCACTTCTTACCAGACTGACTGCATTCTCCATATCCATATCCTGGGTTGTCTTCTTTAATCTGAGAGATCAGCAGTTCTGACCAGACCAGTGATTCCTCAGCTGTTGCCAATGGCTCTGATTGGAGAGGAGAGCTAGGACTCTTAATTTGCTGCGAAATATAACAGAGTATGGAAGAATGTGTGTGAGTGTGTTTGTACATATTTCCATGTTCTTGTATGTGTGTGTACTCTACATAAGAGTATGTGACGTGTGTGTACTCCACATGACAGTATGTGACCAGAATCTCACAGTGTCTGCGTGTGTGTCTCACCTTGAGGTGGTTCTCTCCAACCTGCCACCACCCATTCTCATCACAAAGGGTCCTGTAGTAGAAGCAAAAGTATTTTGGTGAGAAGTCAAAGGGTCCTGTAGTAGAAGCAAAAGTATTTTGGTGAGAAGTCAAAGGGTCCTGTAGTAGAAGGAAAAGTATTTTGGTGAGAAGTCAAAGTCAAATTTTCAAACCCCAATTTCACTTCTAAATGCTTCCATCAAAAAGACTAATACTGAAAAAATGGACAGCAATCAACACAAACAAACAAAAACATTTAAATTTACAACATTTTCCAAAAAGCAAATAGCAGAAGGAGATCAAACAACAGAGTTGTCAGTGTGTGGAGGTGTGCAGTGTGTGTGTGTGGGGGGGGGGCTGAGTTTAAGTCCTAAAATAATACAAGAATCCTCCAGTTTTTTGTCAGGGCAAGTTTCTGCACTGACAGCTGTGTCTAATCCAAGCATAGCAGGCTAATACAAAATAGAATATAGCTGGTTAGTATTCCAAATGCAAAATTATACTAATCGTGATTAGCCACATTGCTAATAGCTACAATGTAAACGTTGCTGACATAAATTATCAGCTACCACAATAAGGTCATCACTTCCTACACAACTCCATAGCAGACAGATGTGCACTCCTCCTGACATTTAAAAGACAAGGCTCTTTTTGGACACGTTACGGGAGACATAACGAGCCTCTTACGGGAGACATAACGAGCCTGTTACGGGAGACATAACGAGCCTGTTACGGGAGACATAACCAGCCGATTGATCTGACCTTAATCCTCTTTTTATTTTTGATGATGTCAACAGAGCCAGCTTCTGTAACCCATCTAAAAATAGTTGCATGATGAACCAACCTTTATCCATATACGTAATGTTGCGGAGGGCCATGCATAATGCTGCGTAAACTGGGTATAATGCTAATGGTGTGTAAACTGGGTATAATGTAATGGTGTGTAAACTGGGTTATGTAATGCTCTGTAACTGGTATGCTCTGTAAACTGGGTATAATGGTAATGGTATGTAAACTGGGTATAATGGTAATGGTGTGTAAACTGGGTATAAGCTCTGTAAACTGGGTATAATGGTAATGGTATGTAAACTGGGTATAATGGTAATGGTGTGTAAACTGGGTATAATGCTCTGTAAACTGGGTATAATAGTAATGGTGTGTAAACTGGGTTTTATGGTAATGCTCTGTAAACTGGGTATAATGGTAATGGTGTGTAAACTGGGTATAATGTTAATGGTGAGTAAACTGAGTGTCCATAAGCAAGGTGTCTACTATCGCTGCTGCCCTCAGTGAATTCTTTGATGTCATTACAAGGTGCTCCTGGTCACATGCAATTTAACATTCAACTTTTATTTATCAATCTGTGCTGTTTGTGTGTGTGTGAGTGTAAGTGTTGGTGTGCGTGTGTGAGTGTTTGTGTGTGTGTGAGTGTAAGTGTTGGTGTGCGTGCGTGTGTGAGTGTTTGCGTGTGTGTGAGTGTAAGTGTTGATGTGGTTGCGTGTGTGAGTGTTTGCGTGTGTGTGAGTGTAAGTGTTGATGTGCTTGCGTGTGTGAGTGTTTGCGTGTGTGTGAGTGTAAGTGTTGGTCTGCGTGCATGTGTGAGTGTGTATATACCCATTACTGTGAGTGAGTGTGTACATACCTATTACTGTGTGAGTGAAACTGCTGGAGCAGGTCTCTTAGTTCGTTCTTCAGGACATTCACAGTCTGAAACACCCACACACACACACAATCAGTTACTACAGAGTAACTCCAGAATCCAACCAAGTGAGCCACAAACACTAGACACACTCTCACACTTTCTCTCTCTCACACACACACACACACACCTGGTTGGCCTGTGTCAGTGAGTTGTGTTTCTCCTCCAGGTGTCTCTGTAGTTCGTCAACCTTCAGCTTCAGCTGTTTGTTTGCCTCCACCTGCTCTGTCAAGCTCCGCCCAGTCTCCGCCTCCCTCTCCTCCAGACGGCGAATCAGCACACAGAGCTCCTGGTTCCTTCCTACTTCATGCTGAGAATTAACACATAGCACAAAACATAAACACAAAGACATATTAGACATATTAGTAGGACCATATGTAGGACCAGTGAGGCAACAGAGGCTGTCTTCGGTGGGAGGGCTCACGACCAAACGGTTGTGAATGGCATCCCCAACTTCACAGAAAGTATCTGCATACCAGGAAGCTAACATTACATACTGTATGCTCATTCAGAGGAAGCTAACATAATATATTGTCTGCTCATTGAGAGGGAGCTAACATAATATACTGTATGCACATTGAGAGGAAGCTAACATAATATACTGTCTGCTCATTGAGAGGAAGCTAACATAATATACTGTATGCGCATTGAGAGGAAGCTAACATAATATACTGTGTGCACATTGAGAGGAAGCTAACATTACATACTGTCTGCTCATTGAGAGAAAGCTAACATAATGTTCTGTGTGCACATTGAGATGAAGCTAACATAATATACAGTCTGCTCATTAAGAGGAAGCTAACAATATACTGTATGTGCATTGAGAGGAAGCTAACATAATATACTGTATGTGCATTGAGAGGAAGCTAACATAATATACTGTATGCGCATTGAGAGGAAGCTAACATAATATACTGTATGCACATTGAGAGGAAGCTAACATAATATTCTGTCTGCTCATTAAGAGGAAGCTAACATAATATACTGTATGCACATTGAGAGGTGCCAAGCTCTTTGCACAAAGTGAAACGGTGTGAAAGTCTGATTCACGAGGCTACCAGGGACGGGTATTCCAAGAAGGTCGTGCAGCCTGGAGTCCTTGTGGAGCGCCCTACTCTGTTAGCTGGTTTGCCAGTCCTTCTAGGTCACTGGTTCTCAAACTGGGGTTCAGGGAGCCCCGGGGGTCCGCAGCACAGTGCCAGGGGGTCCATGAAAAAGTTTGCTACAAATATATATACTTGTCTTATGAGGAGAAAAACACTAGAGGTCAGTATAGAGCCCAAATGCATTGTGTTTATTTGCTCCCACTGGCATTAGCAGCAACATTAGTGTAAAGTTAGCCTACATGATACATTACATCAATCTGCCAAAACACTTTCCTTAGACATTTGTTAACAGCAAGCAAAATTAATATTAGTTATGTGAAACAAACTATTTTTTAAACACCGTAGGCCTACATTTCACAAAAAAAGATAAATCCTTTTAAAACTGCGCCTGCACTGTGAAGTTTTCCCAAATGCGATAACATGCCTATTTAAAAATGTTGTGGTATTAGCAAAATATGTTTTTAGAATAAGAATTCAAAAGCATTTGAAAAAATAAATAGCCATAAACAGATATAGTTACATTTTATTATGGGGATTATGAGGATATGATTATGAGGAGTGATGAAGAAACTTCTGCTCCATGAAGGATCCCCGGCCCAATAAAGTTTGAGAAACCCTGTTCTAGGTTAACTACGCCAGGTTTATCACTTAACCACAATTTTGGACTACCCCCGATCTAAATGGAGCGTGTGTCGTACCTGTAGTGCTTGTGTGATGCATTGAGTGGCCTTCTTCAGGTCCATGCCGGCTTGTGTGTGTGTGTCTTACCTCTAATACTTGTGTGATGCATTGAGTGGCCTTCTCCAGGTCCATGCCGGCTTATGTGTGTGTGTGTGTGTCTTACCTGTAATGCTTGTGAGATGCATTGAGTGGCCTTCTCCAGGTCCATGCCGGCTTGTGTGTGTTTGTGTGTGTGTGTCTTACCTGTAATGCTTGTGTGTTGTATTGAGTGGCCTTCTCCAGGTCCATGCAGGCTTATGTGTGTGTGTGTGTCGTACCTGTAGTGCTTGTGTAATGCGTTGAGTGGCCTTTTCCAGGTCCATGCAGGCTTGTGTGTCTGTGTGTGTCTTACCTGTAGTGCTTGTGTGATGCGTTGAGTGGCCTTCTCCAGGTCCATGCAGGCTTGCTTGTGGGTCATGTCCATACATCGCTCATCCATCTACAGACACACATAACCACAGACAATTCAATGAGAGGACTTTGCCATAACGTCTTGCTTAATCCTACTACAACGAAAACACAACCCCTCAAAATACCTTGTTTCATACAATAAATCTATCCTAACCCTCTGTCCCGTTTTTGAACGTTACAGGAACCCCTCTGCTGCCTCATACACCCGCCGCTTTGAGTGCATGAAATAATTTTCACCACGCCAGAAACCCGCTGGACGTTTCTACTGGAATAATAGCAGAAACAGTTTAATCTGGTTTAGCAATAAGCAGGAGCTCTACCCCACCTTCTACCCGTCGCTGCGATGTCAGGCAGTGTAGTGATACGTCGTCTTCAGCCGCTGACTTTTACATGCTAGGGAAAAACTGAAGACAGTCGACAACCCCCATCACAGAATAGGAAAATATGTTTGAGTGTTAGTTAACATTCTTTTTCTTCCGAAACATCTCAACACAAGTGAAAAAACTACCACTATAGCTTGTTTTGTTTCTCTTCTTCGGCTGACGCATTTGGAGGGTTACGCGGATCATACAGACATACCACCATCTAGCGTGCAGAAGGAAAAATCAATGATACGTACTATCTACACAGTCCTGGCGTTTTGACCCTCAGCTGGTCCAAGTTGCTCTTTAAGCCAAGATTTTCGTCCTTTGGTAGAACTGCAATTGTTGTAATTCATCAATAAGCGAAAAATACGTATGAACCTGACAGCTGCGAAAGGCTGTGTAGGTTTCAGCTGAGTGAAGACATAATATCTCGGTCGCAGTGTTGAGGCTCTCAAATGGAGTCATTTAAAAATACTTTATATGTATTTTAGTTTTGGTCAAATTCTGAACCTTGTAGGTGGGAAGTGATATTACAGTTAACTAATCTTATGTCATCTTTGAATCTGACAGTACTGTTGGAATTAAACCTAATCAGCCAAGTTTTAAAGCTGCACATTTCATATCAAAGGAGCTGTTGATGTTCAGAGTTTGACCAAATAGCAAATGTACTGAATTCGGATACTTTTTTTTTAAATTTCAAGTGGCCCCAAGTCTTCATGTATTCTAACAAGCTTTCTGACATGGAATCTGAAGAGAGGAAAATAGGCCTGATTTTTCTAGCAGATGACCTGTCTAGTAGTTTTTTTTTTTTCATAACCAGTATAGGCCTACTTATGATTTGATAGCCAATGTTGTTTAGGCATATAAATAAGATTTTATGCAACTAACTGGTTTGCTTTGTTTTGTTGCTTTATTTACTGTTCCTATCTCTCCCATGTCCTGACAGATCTTTATTATCTTTGAACAATTTTTACTCATCAAATTCTATGAATATTAAATTGAGTTTACATACCACACTTGACAGAAACCACAAAAATATTTATTGTCCTCAATCACACATGAAAGAAAAAAATATCAAACCCAAACAAAATGGTTTGTAAAATGTAACATGGTTTTGAGAAATGAAGGGATGTAATAGAGGTTCTGATTATGTAACCTGACGACTGAAATTACAGTCGTTACAGATCTATCTTACTGAAACTTTGTGTGGTGGTTCTGGGGTTTCCTTGGATGGAAATATGGGTTGTCATGGTCATCATTCTATGGTCTGTAGTCCTCCGCATCCGCCGAGAGTTCTGCAGTTAGGGGTCGTCATGGTCATCATTCTCTGGTTTGTAGTCCTCCGCACCCGCCGAGAGTTCTGCAGTTTGGGGTCGTCATGGTCATCATTCTCTGGTGTGTAGTCCTCCGTACCCGCTGAGAGCTCTGCAGTTTGGCCCTGAGAGTTCCCCGACAGCTGTGGCACGCATGCCCCCCTCAACCGACTTCTTTCCTGACTGGTTGATCATGTTCAGCGGAGGGATGGGCATCTTCGCCATCTATCGCTGTATAGTGTGAGATTGAAGAAGCAGACATCAGTGAACCCAACTACCTACATTTAGCAACCTATTAAAGGCATTATATAGAGTGAATTAATCCGTGCTCTGTGGATTCCCGTTGCTGAGAGGGTTTCGTTTTCCTGTGCCCCATCATTTAGCATTAGCTTCCAGTTTGCTAATTTGGTCTACATTGTAGCAAATGCTGTTGTTCTTATACCTACCGACAGCACTCATCAACCTCAAAGAACAGTTGTCTAGTACATACTACATGTCTGGGGTGCGTTTCCCAAAAGTTTAGTTGCTTACTAAGTTAATACTAATTTATATTGACAGGTACTTACATCTCTCTCGGCTTTTCCCACGGACAGTTGGAACTGACCCTTTGTTGAGGAGAATCATGTTGGCTAATCCTAGTTTATACTGTCCAAGGTTGGCAAAGCAGTCATCTTTGAAATGGTTGGCACACACCATTACTCTGCCAACTTTCTCTGGGACTTGGCCGTCAAAAATGAAATCCAGCCACGCAGCTCTTCTCTCCCCTGCTGCTGGGAGCCGATGTAGAGACTTGTGCCGGTCTGTGCAACCAACAACACTACACTTTGAGTGTGGAACAGAAGAGCCTGAAACATAAGGTAGCTCTCGCAGCCTGACCTGCCGGACAGAGATATTCAGGTTAGAGGGTGGTGTTATCCAAATACCTCTACACAACATGAAGAGTGTGCGTGCGTGCGTGTGTGTGTGTGTGTGGTGGTGTTTGAGTGTGGAACTGAAGTACTTGCAATCACTCAATCTATTCCGGGTCAGTGTGTGGAGTCTGTAGGAAAAACAGTGCGCAAATATAACACAACTGAGACAAAATAATGGGCCCGCAGCTAACATTAACTTAATTAAATACAGGAGTCATGTAGGTGTATTGGTATAGATTGTTAACCTTGAGGGCATAAGAAATGTCAGCAGTTGTGATGTAAAATCAGTAGGCTTTGCTTCCTTATTCACTCTCATGCTTCATGGCCATTTCTGTTCTATGGGCATCATCAACAGCCTAGACGTACTCTAGTGGTAGCAAATAGTTCAGTCGTTACATCTAGCCACGAGCCATTGGGCCTCAGTAGGTCTTCTTCCAAGGTTTGGTCGCACCAATCACATTGCTCTGTTCTTAGAGAGTCACCTAGATTTACATTTACATTTACATTTATGCATTTAGCAGACGCTTTTATCCAAAGCGACTTACAACTTGTCAACTATCAATTGTTCAGGGCCAGTCTCCCTAGAGCAACTTAGGGTTAAGCGCCTTGCTCAAGGCACAACGGTGGCAGCTGGGATTCGAACCCACAACTTTTCAGGCTACTTGCACGCTAGCCAGGTTCCTTAACCGCTACACTACCACCTCCCTGGCTAGATGTACCTAGATGTACCCTTGCAGTATCTTATCAGTGTGCAAAGGCAGTAGAGAAAAACAACTACTGATTACCTATGTGCACGGGGCAAGTGTCAGGATGATCAACCATTTCCAGTATTTAGCTTTTACATGGGTAAACAATTGTAAGGAGGCTAGCTACGAGCTAACTATAAAATACACCCTGACCTGGCAAGGAAAATGGAGAACTTATTAATTAGACTTGCCTTGGATAGTAAACTATCACAACTACACTATACAACCAATAGGCTATTTATGCTTAATATCAATCTAGCCAACAGTACTTAACAAAAACAAATGTGAAAAAAAAAAGTGACCATACTGAACGTCTGCTTAACGTCTGCTTTGGACAGAGCCCTTCAAGGTCTCTGCCTTCAATGTTTGCTCCTTCTGATTTAAAGGGGTCATACAATAGAAAACTTTTTTTCCTGGGCTTTGTTGAATTTGGAGAGGTTAGGCATGTGCACAGAGCCGTTATGAACATGACAGATGTATGTGCCCTCCTTCGTATGGAATATGATCCATACAATGATTCATATCTTGAACTAAGAAAGAGACTCTAAAAATTGACCAATTAGAACAAAACCTGACTGAGGTCACATTTGGAAACCAACTATAGCAGAGGGCACCATTTAGGCACAACAATTTCAGTTGCCTAAATACAAGGTTGTAATTCAGTTTATAAAACTGCATGAGAGCTTATTTTGACGAATTACAGCAAAAAAAACATTGAACAAAATTGAGTTCCAAAAACCTTTAGAAACATCAGAAAACAAGAGGAATCATGTGAGGAATTGAGAGACCCTGCGATGCTCAATCAATTACATTTATGCATTTACCGGATGCTTCTATCCAAAGCAACTTACAAAAAGACATTTACATTTAAGCTACAACACAACAACAAACCTTACTAAGAGCGCAACTTGCTAACAGGAAAATGGCAGGAGATGAAAGTGCAGGAGTGTGATAAAAGTGCAGTAGAGAGAGTGAGGGGTGCACTGTAAGTGCATTCCTGGTAGTCAGAAGTATTAAGCCACAAGATATTCTCAGAAGAGCTGGGTCTTTAAGCATTTCTTGAAGGTGGAAATGACTTTGTAACTATGTTTGTGACTATCTAACGACCATCACTTTTCCATAAGAAAAGCAGTAAAACAAACAATGTGTGCGCATTAAATTAATCTCTTTGCCTGGCAACCTTCCAGTCTGCTAGACACCTCCACTCGGAGGGTAACAGTACAAGGCTACCAGTTCATCTCCTAGTGCATATCTGAGCAAAGATATGTCCAAGGCTATAGTTCATCTCCTAGTGCATATCTGAGCAAAGATATGTCCAAGGCTATGGTTCATCTCCTAGTGCATATCTGAGCAAAGATATGTCCAAGGCTATGGTTCATCTCCTAGTGCATATCTGAGCAAAGATATGTCCAAGGCTATAGTTCATCTCCTAGTGCATATCTGAGCAAAGATATGTCCAAGGCTATAGTTCATCTCCTAGTGCATATCTGAGCAAAGATATGTCCAAGGCTATAGTTCATCTCCTAGGGCATATCTGAGCAAAGATATGTCCAAGGCTATAGTTCATCTCCTAGTGCATATCTGAGCAAAGATATGTCCAAGGCTATAGTTCATCTCCTAGTGCATATCTGAGCAAAGATATGTCCAAGGCTATAGTTCATCTCCTAGTGCATATCTGAGCAAAGATATGTCCAAGGCTATAGTTCATCTCCTAGGCATATCTGAGCAAAGATATGTCCAAGGCTATAGTTCATCTCCTAGTGCATATCTGAGCAAAGATATGTCCAAGGCTATAGTTCATCTCCTAGTGCATATCTGAGCAAAGATATGTCCAAGGCTATAGTTCATCTCCTAGTGCATATCTGAGCAAAGATATGTCCAAGGCTATAGTTCATCTCCTAGTGCATATCTGAGCAAAGATATGTCCAAGGCTATAGTTCATCTCCTAGTGCATATCTGAGCAATACTGACCAAACAAAAACTGACGTACATCCACAAAACACTTTCAGCCCTTATAGACACAAGGCGTGTCAGTGTCAGAGAGTGTGTGTGTGTGTATATGTGTGTGTGTGTGTGTGTGTGTGTTTGTGTGTATGTGTATGTGTGTGTGTGTGTGTGTCACCTGGAACTGTTTCTCTCCCCCCTGCGGTCCCTTGTTCAGTTCTTGAACTGTCCTGTGGGGGACAGTTTTTTTTTTCAAAGATTTGTAATTAAAAAAAGCAAATCAATAAAATGTGAAAAGAGCGAAAGAATTTTTTAAAAAAGGAGGTGTGTGTGTGTGTGTGTGCGTGTGTGTGTGTGTGTGTGTGTGTACCTTTCACGTTGTAGGATTTGCAGCTGATGATGGAGATCTCTTAGTTGATTCTTCAGAAGACTTACAGTCTGAATGAATGAACACACACACACACATTATTTATCCCTCCCTTATTCTGGCTTTCCATCCAAACTATAATTTATAGAGAGTAAATTTCTAATATCCTACAAAGTATGCACACACACATCCAAATTATACTCCAATTATACTCAGAATCAGAATCAGTTTTATTGGTCAAGTATACTTACATACACAAGTATACTTACACACACAAGTATACTTACACACACAAGGAATTTGACTGCAATGGGTGCCAGCTCTATACATCTACCAAGAGTACCTCTCCTCTTGTTAATCTGCAGAGTAACTCTACCCTCCAAACACTAAACACCTCACACTCTTACACACACACCTACACACCTTGTTGGCCTGTGTCAGTGAGATGTGTTTCTCCTCCAGGTGTTTCTGTTGTTCATCCATCTTCAGCTTCAGCTGTTTGTTTGCCTCCATCTGCTCCGTCAAAATACGCCTCGTCTCCGCCTCCTTCTCCTGAAGCCGTGAAAGACGACATTATCACACAAAAGTACGGTAGTAAACATTGGACACACACACACACACACACACACACACACACAAAGGTGCGGTAGTAAACATTGGACACACACACACACACACACACACACACACAAAGGTACAGTAGTAAAAATTAGACACAGCCTTCCCACCTCCCACTCTCACACACACACACACACACACACACACACACACACACACACACACACACACACACACACACAGGACATAGCCTGTCCCACCTCTTGAAGCAGATAACTGTATTTCACTGTGTTTTAACATTAGACATTTGACCAGTGAGCCCTGAGAGGCCGTTCTATACCGTGAATATACCATAGCAACACAGCAGAACTCCAATCAACCACTGGAGTAAAGAAATGTATCCTAATGGAAGGCGCCACAATTTGGCCAATCCGATTCAGTGATCTATGAAGTCCTCCAGTCAGACTGAGAACAGCTGGATGAACTGGAGGAAGGCAGAACTCAAGGGGAGTTCAACAGTGGCGTGTTTCTTTAACATTACAGGATGACTAATCTGTGACACTATCTGTGTTTGACATCTATTGTGCTGCGTGACTCTGCATTCCATGTTACCCGACAGTATTGCAAGTCACTGGAACAACTTAAAGGGGACCCTGACTAGTGAGACATGTTGGCCTTGTAAGATTGATGCTGGCGTCATCTAGGGTGAATCTAATCAACTTAAAGGGGACCCTGACTAGTGAGACATGTTGGCCTTGTAAGATTGATGCTGGTGTCATCTAGGGTGAATCTAATCAAGGTGCTGCAATCAAGCTGTTGCTACACAGAGACACTATCAGTATCAACAGGGTGATGTCACTTTTTACCCAGAAAGCATTGAGACATAACCACACGTTGCACAAGACCTGCAAATGTAGGGTTTCTCTACAAGTAAATACAAAAAGAAAGCATTTTGAGTGTTTTTAAATGCTGTTAAATATAGCTGATACTAATGTCAACTTTATAAGGCCAACATGTCTCACCCGTCAGGGATCCTTTTAAATTGTACACTTGCTTGCATATTAATCGCACAACGATCTTCATGACCTGCTGTGACACTTTCTTGGATTAATTACCATTTATGCAGGTATTTCAGCGCCCAAAATGGCACATTATCAGTGAGAAACATTCAATCTACGTAAAAAGCTACGAGGCAGCCCTCTCCCATGCTTGGAGTAAATCTGAAATATATATTAAATTATTACATATACTTGATTCTCTCTCTCTCTCTCTCTCACACACACACACACACACACACACACTTACACACACCTGGTCGGCCTGTGTCAGTGAGTTGTGTTTTTCTTCCAGGCGTTTCTGTAGTTCATCGATTCTCAGTTTCAGCTGTTTGTTTGCCTCCATCTGCTCTGTCAAGCTCCGCCCAGTCTCCGCCTCCCTCTCCTGAAACTGACGAATCAGCGCACAGAGCTCCTGGTTCCTTCCCATTTCATTCTGCGAGAGGTATAAATTAAAAAAAAAAAACAACACAAATCTCTCACATGTCTTTATGAACAGGACTTTATGTAATTCACTTCAACAACAAGCCAACTGGTTCATGGACCACAATGAAGAATCTAACAATGAAGAATCTAATCTAATCCAATGAGATTAGTTTAAGCGTAAGTATATATACTCTTGTGATTCTGTGAGGGAAATCAAGTGCTTGATAGGATGTTGTGAGGATAATATAGGAAATATAATGTTGAATGTATTATATAAGTTTATATACTCTTTTGATCCTGTGAGGGAAATTTGGTCTCTGCATTTAACCCATACATGCCTTAGTGACACACACACACACACACACACACACACACACACAGCACACAGTGAGGTGAAGCACACACTAACCCAGCACAGCCCGGGTTTTCCTCAAGGGCACTTCAGCCCTGGTCTACTGGTTAGAGATCAGTGAGGACCTCTCCTCAAGGGCACTTCAGCCCTGGTCTACTGGTTAGAGATCAGTGAGGACCTCTCCTCAAGGGCACTTCAGCCCTGGTCTACTGGTTGGGGATTGAACTGGCAACCCTTTCGTTTTAAGCTTGAAGCCTTCACCAGCAGGCCACAGCTGCTGCTTTTGACAGGAGATCTA
Organism: Tenualosa ilisha; assembly: GCA_015244755.2. Classification (NCBI taxonomy): domain Eukaryota; kingdom Metazoa; phylum Chordata; class Actinopteri; order Clupeiformes; family Clupeidae; genus Tenualosa; species Tenualosa ilisha. Next base: position 303,788 of record PYXC01000227.1, on the reverse strand, counting down.
ATATCAAAATATACCCCCACATCTGACAAGCGGACCCTCTCAATACCTTCAAGTCTAGACTTAAAAGCTTGCTCTTTACTGCTCCCCATAGTTAGGGATGGTGTAAGACCCTTGTGGGTCTTATTGGGAGGGACATCCTCTGCTGTTGCCCCCAGCTGTGAGGCATGGTGGCCACTGACCATCCCTGCAGTACTGTTGGGTAGAGGTCTGCGCGGGACAGATTTTTCGTCACGCTCCCGCAAGTTTCTGTCTCGCGCCCGTCCGCACCCGCAAGTTTCTGTCTCGCGCCCGCCCGCACCCGCAAGTTTCTGTCTCGCGCCCGCCCGCACCCGCAAGTTTCTGTCTCGCGCCCGCCCGCACCCGCAAGTTTCTGTCTCGCGCCTGCCCGCACCCGCGCGTTTCTGTCTCGCGCCCGCCCGCACCCGCAAGTTTCTGTCTCGCGCCCGCCCGCACCCGCAAGTTTCTGTCTCGCGCCCGCCCGCACCCGCAAGTTTCTGTCTCGCGCCCGTCCGCACCCGCAAGTTTCTGTCCTGCACCCACAGAAATGTCTGATATTTTGACCTGCTCCCAACCGCATCTGTTATGGTTTGTCCTGCTCCCACCCGCATCTGTTATGGTTTGTCCTGCTCCCACCCGCATCTGTTATGGTTTGTCCTGCTCCCACCCGCATCTGTTATGGTTTGTCCTGCTCCCGCCCGCTGAATCCCACATTTATTCCACCCTCAGTCAGTGCGCTCATTGCACTTCCATTCTGCCGGCGTTCCAGAGATTCCCTCACAATGCGTGAACTGATTGCACAAGAAGTTCCCAGAAAGGAAAACCACCGCCGCAAACCACAAACCTCTCATGTGTCATGCAGTGCAACTCTCTCTCTCTCTCTACACTTCTGGCAGACTCCTGTCACCTTCTCCTCCCGAGTGGACTGCACCCAACATTATGGGAGGCTCATGCCAGGACCGACTCTACATCATAGAGGCCCTTCCTAGAAGCCCATGCCAGGATCGACTCTCCCTCCCTGAGGCTTTGTGACTGACTGCCCCTCACAATGGTACTGTCAAAACGAACCTTATTGTTACCCCCATGACCCATCTCACTCCTTGAGTTTGACACTATGTCTGGCTGCTACTACACTGTCCAGCCATAATTCTTGATAACCACCTATGGGTTGACTACCATGTAATGTTATGGGACAATATTTTGAAACTATTATGCTGCTTAGCTAAAACCATGGACAACTTGTAGTCTATCATGGTTACTACTGATTGTACTTTGGGTTAGTAGTTGGGTTAGCCCCTTGAGTCGTGGATCTGCCCAAGGTTTCTTCCTATACTAACTAAACATAAGGGAGTTTTTCCTTGCCCCTGTTGCTCTTGGGTGCTCCTTCTGTAAAGCGCCATGAGACAATACTATTGTAAAAGGTGCTGCATAAATAAAATTGAATTGATATCTCAATCACCACATCAAATCAAATAGGAGCTGATGAGGAGTGTGTGTGTGTGTGTTTCTCGAGGTGTGTTAGAGTGTGAGTATTTGTTTGTAGCTCACTTGTTTGTTACTTGAGTGAGTGAGTGTGTATATCTGTGTTTGTGTGTGTGTGTGTGTGTGTGTTACCTGTAATGCTCGTATGATGCGCTCAGTGGCATTCTCCAGGTCCATATAGGCTTGTGTGTTTGTGTGTGTGTGTGTGTGTGTGTGCGTGTGTGTGTCTTACCTGTAATGCTTATATGACACGCTCAGTGGCTTGCTCCAAGTCCATGCAGGCTTGTGTGTGTGTGTGTGTGTGTGTGTGTGTGTGTGTGTTACCTGTAATGCTCGTATGATGTGTTCAGTGGCTTGCTCCAAGTCCATGCAGGCTTGTGTGTGTGTGTGTGTGTGTGTGTGTGTGTGTGTGTGTGTGTGTGTGTGTGTGTGTTACCTGTAATGCTCATGTGATGCGATCAGTGCCTGCTCCAAGTCCATACAGACTTGTGTGTGTGTGTGTGTGTGTGTGTGTGTGTGTGTGTGTGTGTGTGTGTGTGTGTGTGTGTGTGTGTGCGTGTGTGTTACCTGTAATGCTCGTATGATGCGCTCAGTGGCTTGCTCCAAGTCCATGCAGGCTTGTGTGTGTGTGTGTGTGTGTGTGTGTGTGTGTTACCTGTAATGCTCATATGATGCGTTCAGTGGCTTGCTCCAGGTCCATGCAGGCTTGTGTGTGTGTGTGTGTGTGTGTGTGTGTGTGTGTATGTATGTGTCTTACCTGTAATGCTCGTATGATGCGTTCAGTGGCTTGCTCCAAGTCCATGCAGGCTTGCTTGTGATTCTTGTCCCCATATTGCTCATTCACCTGCTAACACACACCAAAGACCACACTTCATTCTACTGCAAAACTTTCTCTATGGCTGACCTGGCTTTGCCAGTGTTAGGATCTTATGGGCACAGCCATGAACAGAAATAGTACACCTCTGTGTGTGTGTGTGTGTGTGTGTGTGTGTGTGTGTGTGTGTGTGTGTGTGTCTTACACTTAAGGCTTGTGTGATATATTGAGTGGCATTCTCCAGGTCCATGCAGGCTTGCTTGTGACTCTTGTTCATATATTGTTCGTCCATCTGCAGACACACACAAAAACAGCATGCTTCACTCTACTACAAACAAGGCAGACCTGTGTCCAGCGACCTTCAGAACAGCGCAGTAAGGGCTTAAGGCATGCATACAGGACATCTATATATATGTGTGTGTGTGTGTGTGTGTGTGTGTGTGTGTGTAACCAGGTTTGTTACAAGGTGGAATGGGTTTTACGTGGGGAGTTTACTCGGGAGTCTGACCCGAGGTCATTTCCCGGCCCCCACTCATTTTCTGTCACTCTGCTGTCCAATCACAACAAAGGCAAAAAGCTCCAAACATGGAAGAGATGGTGGACTGGAAGGTAAAGCCCAGTGGTGGAGGTCAACTGGCCACGTCGTGTAGTTTATTTTCTACACAGTGCGACGAATCATCTGGCAAAGCATCTTGGGAAGGTGGCGCGATGGCTTGAAGTAGATTTGTCACACCAGAAGTTGGGCTTTGCTCAACTTTATGCGAATTATTCCATCAAACTCAGCACCATTAAGACATACAAGCAGAGCATTTGTGCAGTAGAAATCAACCAGTTAGGAGCAGCTAGCTGAAACGCCTCAAAATTTGTGACTGCTAGAAAATCTGACGGAGCCAGTGGATCACTACCGTATGACAAATGTCTGTAAAACCATTTGAAATTGTGTCAGCTTCTTCGCAAGCCGCAGGAAATGGCCAACGATAGAGTAGAACACTGACAACAAAATGGCACAACACAGGAGTCCTGTAAAATACCGGACCTTGTCTGTATCACTCTTGACAAACTCCTTATCCATCTTCCTCTCGTTTAACTGACATTCTGCTCTTCGTCTCTTAGCTGCTGGTTCCTTCAGTTCTGTTTGTTCTCTGGATTCTTCTACTTCCTCTTTGACTGCTGCTCCTGCATCTGTTCCACCCCAGTGTTCCACTTTGACCACTGTTCCATCCCAGTATTCCACTTCTTCCGCTCCTGCCCCTGCCTCGTCGCCATCTTCCTCTTTGACAGCTGTTCCCGCCACTGCCTGAATGTCATATTAATAAAATGAAATAAAAGTGAAGTAATAAATAATTAGTCACAACAGTTTGCAGAAAGCATCTGAAAACTGCTTGGTCTTTAGTCTAGATTTTGAAAATGCCAGTAGAAGGCTTTTTGATGTCCCCTAGGAGTTGGTTCCATAACAGAACTGCATAGCAGCTAAAGACTGCTTCACCACTCTTTCTAACGGCAGGTTTTACCAGCAAATCTTTTTGTTTCCATCTGATCGGTTATATTGCTGAAACATATTAGGGGTAATTAGACCCCATCCCATTTAGAGACTTGTACACAAGCAGCAGTGCTTTAAAGTCAATTCTATAGCTTACTGGGAGCCAGTGAAGGGCCCCTTCTGCATCAACTTGGTCTCCATCTTTCTCGTCTCTTTTCCTTTCTTTCAGTTCCTTTGCTTGGGCTTCTCCCTCTGGCACGGTTGTCACTAAAGGAGATAAAGATATGGCCGGAAATGACAACAAAATCTCACATTTATCTGGGCTGCCTAGTGACAATGCCAAATGACCTACTATATACATATATCTAAAAACAATCTAAAAATATTTTTAAAACTCTGAAAATTAATCCCCCCTTTTAATTTTTCATTCAGTTGTGGAACTGTAACTGTACCAGAAAGAATCTGCAAGACTTAAACCGTATCCCCTCGAGTGATTACCCTCTGGCACACTTTTGAGTTGTTTTCGTCGCCTGCGGGTAGGCTGCCCTGACTTTGTCCCAGGTGCTTCAGAGTACCCCAGATGCAGAGTTGGAGCCCAGTCGGGGTTGGACGCATCCATCTCGTATGCTGGTTTACCTTTGAGGAGACAAAATATTAGTGAAAATATTTTACAAATATCATAAAAAATGTATCCAAAAAACTATTGATTGCCAGCAGTGGACAGTTAATGTATTAAGCATCCATTCCATTTATCTATTTCTCAGTGGATCTGTGACGGTGTAACAGACAATACTGCAGAGTGAATATTCTGAGTTTAGTCTTGTCTACTTTGGTCAGGTCATGCACGTCATGTGGCTCAAAGTGGAATCAAAGGCTTCAATTCACTGGAATTCCATCCCTCTGACATTATCAGTTTTTCAGACTATGGTCAATGGGTCTTTCTGAATAAAATACTGAGATAGATAACACAGTTGTACATAGTTTACCTCGTTCTAATAAGCTGCTGAGGTCACCCTGTATTATACACCTATGTGTTGATTCTAAAAACCTGTCAACACCACCTTCTAAACAGAAAGGAATTGATAAGAGAATTGATAAAGCATTTGACCAATAAGCAGAGTGTACAATGCATTGATACTGATAAAACCCCATCAATTCCCACCCCTAGTGTTAATATCAGCACTGGTGGAATTCATTCAGAGGGCTTTATTTAAGATTACATTCACTTAGCTTGCCTACTTTGCCGCCTTCTCTGCAAGTGTTTAATGCAGTCTGTCTTACCTCCACTTCACCTTAAACATTTGACTGTTCTCAAGGTCTGCGTGACATCACGGTCATATGACTGCGCCTAGCAACGAGACTGTCACTTTGGCAAAGGGTAAAAGCTAACTGCAAGAGGTCATATTTTAACAACAGTTTTGTGAAGGTTTTGACACTTGTTTGTAATGTAAAACTTTTAGTTATGTCTTATCAGTACATCGAGGAGCTTCCACCAGAAGCTTAGGCTTTAGCACGGTATAACGCAAAGTTAGATTTGGTGAGGTTAGATAAGTGTCCGTATCAACACTCTGACAATTCTTGGCATAATAACCCCAAAGAATGGCCAAGGTTGCAGTACCCTGACATATTCATTTTTTTAATAAGGACACCAGGTACGCTTTAAAACACTAATAACGAAAATAAGTTAGCGCTAGTCTGCTATGATTTAAAAACGTAATGTCTTTAAATTAGGGTCTGTTGTAGAGTTTACTACTACTAGACACTAGACCTAGTAGATCTATTAGTTAGTAGATCTAGTCTGATCCACTAGTATGTCTTACCAGATTAGACATTATTAAGTGTTACATTGTGTAGTAAAATATATTTATAAATAATGTGAAATTAAAATCAGTGTTTCATCAATTCCAGGTGTATACAATAAACATTCCATGCAAAATTTTCGTTCACTTGAGGCATATAACTTCTTCATTTTGAGCTGGGTGCAGACAGTGTATCATAAGTCTGTTGTTGGCAATCATATTGTCTTCAAAGCCGACGTGCGACCCTCTTGGAAAGTCACCGAAGAGCCACACCACCCATGGGTAGCAGTGACTGTGGACTGCAATGTTGTGGCCGCCCACTGTGTGTGTGTGTGTGTACGGCAGGATATGTATTTTACAGGGCTGGGACAATAGAAACATGCCTCTCGTATCTTATTAACACTTTTATGACAGAGGCTGAGGTCTCTTTGTACACTAAATAAGATATTTTTACCATGTTATAACATGTGGAATAGTTTCCTATTTGTTTTGGGTGTTTTTTTGCAGGTTGGGCGAAACATGCTCCCACATTGCAGCCCTGTTGTTCAACATAGAGGCCGCAGTAAGACTGGGCTACACAGATTCCACTTGTACTGATGCACCGTGCAAGTGGAATGAATGTTTTGTGAAAAAAGTAGAGCCAGCAACCATCTCCAACATGAATTCTACACTTCCACGGCCAAGGAGAAGATTAGAGGCAAAAAGCGGATGAAGACAGGTGCTCCTCCAAAGGCAACTGCTAAGGAACAGCAGGATTTCATTGATATGATGGCTCTGGTCATAGTGTTGTGGGTTTGTGTACATTTGCCCAACATGCCAACCAATTCAAGTTCACTAAGGATGTCCCTGCTCGTGATAAGCTTGCACCCACATACAGAACTTTATTCAGAGAGAAACACAGTTCCCTGAGTGACAGTGAACTAAACAAGATATGTTCTGAGTACAAGCTTCTGAGCATCACATCAAATCAGTTTGCTTTTGTCGAGGAGGTGACACGTGCGCAGTCATCAAGTTTGGTCTGGCATGACCAGAGGACAGGTCGGGTCACAGCGTCCACTGCACATTCAGCCGACAGAGCGAGGCTGGATCCACCACCAATATGATTGGTAAAGAAGATTTGTGCATTTAAGAAGAAATTGTACATGCTCACCTTTTCTTTTTAGTGCCCTCATGTAATGATCAATAGATCTATTTGTTGAGCTGGGGGTTTTCTTTGAGGTCGGGAAAATCGATGGCACATAGTCTGGGTGACTTGGACAATTATTTTTTTTACCTGAAATTGAATAAAAATGTATGACCCATAAAGTTTATTGATACAAAAAACACCAGACTTTACTGTCACGATTGGCACATTTTTAATGTAATTTAAATGACTCCTTGTAGAAGTTAAGGGCAAATTCCTCCCTGCAGTTTATAACAGGAACAGGATGCAGTGTTTCCGTGTCCAAAAATATTGCATTCTGCAATAAAGTGCAGTATTTTTGTTGTATTGTAGTATACTGCTGTAATACTGAAGGAAAAAGTGCTGTTTTGATACTACAGTGCAACGTAGGATTTTTTTTCACAAGGGCTCCATTATCGCCCGATATCAGATCGCTGAAATTATAGGTCCTTAGCCTTTTGACTAATAGAAATGACATTTTCTATTAAATACGATCATGTATACAATATAGACACGTACCTGACACAAAATGCATCGAACACACGTAATGATAATCCGATTTAGGCCTCCACATTTTTGTGCTGGTGGAAGGATCTTCTCGACCGATCGCTTGGAGCCATTTCACACGTCTTTCAGGTTCCGTAGCTTCACTTGGAATCATATAGAAAGACAAGTCCTTCCTCTTGATGTTACTGTTGGAACACCCAACAATACAACAGCCTTTGGGCATGTTTTATCCGTTTTCAGATCAATACCTGTTCAGCGCCAAACCAATTTTTCGAAAGCATTACCCTTTGCCGTGCGTTGCTAGGGACGCACTGCACTATGGGTAGCGAGAGGCCCGGATGACCGACTTCGAGAATATAGTTCTTACTTCCGTGTCCTTCTAAGGCAAGTCCCTTCACTGCATATTATGAAACTAAGTTTAAATCTGAATTTAACGACGTGAAGGTCGGTGCTCAAATAACGCTTAAAAAGACGTTATTTTAAATATGAATTTGCTTACTGCCAGTGCGCCAACATTCGCCACATGGCTATGACGAAGAGAATAAACAAAAGGATAGTCAATCATACCTCGTCGAACAGCGCGATTGGCTACATTCAATGAAGGGCGGGACTTCTAGTTTCTAAATTCCACTATCTTTACAAATTTCCGTAATACATTTGTATGGAGGGTTTTCCAGTGATGTCTCCTCTGATTAAATTGTCGCTGGTTCCATTTGTTTAGGTTGGGGAAAAGGTAGTGCTCGTTCGGGTTAGCTAGAAACCCTCACAATGCCAATAGGTGGTTTACAAAAGCATGCCCATGGACAATTATCCCTGATGCAGAACACATTGAGACTGATGCCCATTTCCTGAGCAAGATTTATGTACTTACCAGAATGAAAATGCCTGGAACAGACTTTCAAAGATCTTGAGATGTTATCAAATGTTAAGCCCACCCGGTTTACGGCCGATATCCACGCCATCCGCCTCGTCTTTGTTAATTCGGATATGTAACTCCCTTGATTCTGCTTCCACGCAGGAAAACAATAAAAAGACAGTCCATTGTTTATTTTCTTGCCACGTCGGTCCTGTGAACGGACGTTACAACCAACAACACAACAACTTCTTGCCATGGGGACAGGGTCACATCTTAATAACTGAAAAAATTCCAACTGCAATAAATACAGAGCTGTGGCCACACAATATGGTGGTTCGTTCCCATCAGCCACTGCAGCACTCTTACCAAGGATCACTTTTACAGGCTCTGCTTCTCACGGTAACACTGTGACGTCACGTTCCCAACCCAGCCAGCTGGCCTACTCATGAAATAATGTGGAAAAATGTGCAGTAGGGCAAAAACAGTAGGTGGTTTAAATCTAAATGTCAGAATCTACCCAAAGGTTGCTCAATTAAAGCTAAGGAAGGAGAGAAAGGGTTTTTTTAAATTGTCAAATGCATATGGTTACTGAGTGTAAAGAAATTGTGTCTTTTTCTCAGCCTATTTGTGCATGGGAGGGGGGGGGGGGGGGGGGGGGGGTTAAGTGTGCATACAGTGCATAAAGTACATATAGGGGGTGGCTAAGGGATGCATTAAATTGGGGGGTGGGGGGTGGATGATGCAAAAGGGATGAATAGGGCAAGAGCTATGTGGCTTGCTGGGGGGGGGTTCTATTAGCCTACATCAACGCATGGGTAAATAATCATCATGACACCATTATTATCACCATAACCTTTCAGAATATCTTGCTTCGGAACCATGTGCATTAAATTAACGCAAAAGTACCTCAGAGTTGTTTTCAAACCCACATTCACACACATTTGTCAGCTCCGCCATCCTTGCATTACGAACGGCTGCAAAACATTTCTGTGGGGTGACTTTTAAGTGACGTGTCTTCTCTTATTAAACATTCTCTGCTGAAGTCCCCTTCATCAGTATTTTTTTTTAAAAAAAATCCCTACGCTAGATGGAGGCAAACTGTCTGTCGATCCCTGCATCTGTATTTTTTCACTCCCCACGCTAGATGGCGGTAAGCTATGGCTAATACAACCCTGTAAAAGTGTCGAAGAAGAAAAACAAAACAAACTGCGAACTCCCTGTTGTCGCTGCTTTTATGAGCCACGTGTGCAAATATACACAAGTGTGTTGAGGCACGCATATCATTTTCACATTGTGTGACTGGAGGTGTGGCTGTCTTCATTCTTGTGCGAGACAACTGAAGCCTACGTTCCACTGCACGGAGAGACATCGCAGCGGCGGCACAATGTCGAGGAAACGGAGAGTCGGCACGGGGAAGGTGGGACTCGCACTATTGCAAGACACGTCTAATGTGTGACCTGATGAAAATTACAAAAATGTAACCGAACTTAGCGATCCGAGTCAACGAAACAGGCAGGTTTCAATAGTATCGTTCAGTAGTCGAGAACGGCTAACTTATGTTGTGTGTTATCGAGGGCGTAGCCAATGATGGAGGAGTTTCGTCTTGTCCGTAGTAACTTGTAAAGCATGTTTTTGTGCGTGTGTCTGCAGATGGATGAACAATATATGAACATTCGTCACAAGCAAGCCTGCATGGACCTGGAGAAGGCCACTCAATGCATCACACAAGCATTACAGGTATGGTAACGTTAGCCTTAACAAAACCTGGTCAATCTGCGAATAGAGTAGACCTCCGTGATAACTCACTCAGTGCAAATACTACAGGTACCTTAACACATACACACACACACACACACCACACACACACACACACACACACAGGTGTACTATTTCTGTTCATGGCTGTGCTCATAAGATCCTAACACTGGCAAAGCCAGGTCAGCCATAGAGAAAGTTTTGCAGTAGAATGAAGTGTGGTGTGGTGTGTTAGCAGGTGAATGAGCAATTTGGGTACATGAATCACAAGCAAGCCTGCATGGACTTGGAGCAAGCCACTGAACGCATCATACGAGCATTACAGGTAAGACACATACACACACACACACACACACACACAAGCCTGCATAGACCTGGAGCAAGCCACTGAGCGCATCAAGCGAGCATTACAGGTAACACGGACTGTCTTTCTGACATACATGCATGGATGAAAGGACATCACCTCCAACTAAATCTCTTCAAAACTGAACTGCTGGTTCTCCCAGCCAAACAAGCCATACATCACAACATCAGCATCAAGATCGACTCCCTGTCTGTTTCTCCCACCAAGGTGGCAAGAAACCTAGGTGTCATGATCGATGACCAACTGACCTTTGCAGATCACGTTGCCTCTGGCTCGGTCGTGCCGTTTTTCCCTATTCAACATAAGGAAGATCAGGCCGTACCTAACCCAACATGCAACCCAGCTCCTAGTACAGAGCCTGGTTAACTCTCACATTGACTACTGCAAAGCCCTCCTATCAGGTCTTGCAGCCTGTGCTGTGAGACCGCTACAGATGATCCAGCATGCAGCTGCACGTCTGGTCTTTAACCAGCCAAAAAGAGTGCATGTCACACCTCTGTTCATTGAACTCCACTGGATACCCTTAGCCTCTCGCATCAAATTTAAGGCACTTATGGTGGCCTACAGGGTCATGGATGGTTCTGCTCCCATCTACCTGAACACTCTCTTAAAGCCCTATGTCACCCACCGACCACTTCGCTCCTCCAAGGACTGTTATCTAGCACGGCCAACACCTTGCGCATGTCAATCCAGACTCTTCTCATGTGTTGTTCCACGCTGGTGGAATGACCTTCCAACTGTTACCAGATCGACAGATACCCTCTCCACCTCTAAGAAACTCTTGAAGACCCAGCTCTTCCAAGAATATCTCTTGCACTTAACCTCTTATACTTAATCTCTCTTTTATACTACACTTTTATTACACTATTGCACTTTCAACTTAAAATACTGCAATTTTTATGTTAGCAATATACACTTTTTGTTAGTTTCTTTCATTGTGTTGTAGCTTGAATGTTATCCTCTTTTGTAAGTTGCTTTCGATTAAAGCGTCTGCTAAATGCATAAATGTAAATGTAAATATATACACACACACACACACTCTTTAGTACATCCAAATGAGATAAGATCCTATGTGTTGTTATATGTGCGTCTTAAAATTATTTTGAAACCCAACAAAACCAGAGAGAAGATCTTGGGATCAGATTACTTTAGAATCTTCTTTTTGCTCCAGTACTAGCAAGCTTGATATTGGAGTGAATGACTTTTAATATTGTCCATAAAGACCTGTGAGTGTGAGTCTTTTGGGATTAGATTAGATTAGATTAGATTAGATTCTTCTTTGTGGACCTTTGTGGAACCAGTAGGCTTGTTATTGGGTGAATGACTTTAAATCCTATTCATAAGGATGTGTGAGTGAGTGTGTGTGACTCATAAAGATCAGTGAGAGTGTGTGTGTGTTTTTGTGCTTATGCCTTTTACAGCATGAAGTAGGAAGGAACCAGGAGCTCTGTGTGCTGATAGGTCATCTTGAGGAGAGGGAGGTGGAAATTGGGCGGAGTTTGACAAAGCAGATGGAGGCAAACAAACAGCTGAAAATGAGAATCGATGTACTACAGAAACACCTGGACGAGAAACACAAGTCACTGACAGAGGCCAACCAGGTAATGATAATCAATATTCTTTTGATCCTGTGTGGGAAATTTGGTCTCTACATTTAACCCAGTCGTGAATTAGTGACTGCGCCACTCTGTCAGAAAACCGGGCATAAGCTTTGATTCACACCGTCTCTGACCTGGGAGGGGCCAATCAGCAATCAGAGAAACACTAAAAGTTGAATTCAAATGATGTATTCCAGCGCGTAATATGCGTCGCGACCAAACAGTAGCGATTGGTTGCAGCAGGAAGTACCTGCCCACCAAGGAGCGAATACATGCCAGTTAGGTTAGGTTTCAGACGCTTTGCACAAAGTGGAATGATATGACAGCAGTAGTGCATCACGCTAGCAAAGGGCTGCTTCGTCTTCCGTTCGCCATTTGCCTTCCTTAGCTTCAGAAGATGGAGGTGGAGACTGGGCGGAGCTTGACTGAGCAGATGGACCCATTTGCCTTCCTCAGCTTCAGAAGACGGAGGTGGAGACTGGGCGGAGCTTGACTGAGCAGATGGACCCATTTGCCTTCCTCAGCTTCAGAAGACGGAAGCCAGCCTCTTCACCCTGCTGAAATCATGCAGGATACATCACACCCTAACTCCAGCCTCCTCATCTTATTGAAATCATGCAGGATGCCTCACACCCAACTCCATCCTCTTCACCTTATTGAAATCACGCAGGATGCCTCACACCCAACTCCATCCTCTTCACCTTATTGAAATCATGCAGACGGCTGTGGAATCTAAACATATAAAGACTGAAAGACAGAAAGGAACTTTGTCAGTCGGATTGTTTAACTCACAGAACTTTAAATAGTCCCCCTTCTCTAAAGACAAGTTTTTAACTAGTATTCTTTTACATTCTTTTACAAACACAAGTTTTTAACTAGTATTCTTTTACATTCTTTTACGAACACAAGTTTTTAACTAGTATTCTTTTACATTCTTTTACAAACACAAGTTTTTAACTAGTATCCTTTTACATTCTTTTACAAACACAAGTTTTTTTTAACTAGTATTCTTTTACATTCTTTTACAAACACAAGTTTTTTTAACTAGTATTCTTTTACAGTACTTTTTCTTATAATATTTATTATTTAAAGCTTGAACTTGAGAAACTGAGTATGGTTTATATTATATTTATATTACATTTATGCATTTAGCAGACGCTTTTATCCAAAGCGACTTACAACTATCAACTACATCAGGGCCAGTCTCCCCTAGAGTAACTTAGGGTTAAGTGCCTTGCTCAAGGACACAGCGGTGGCAGCCTGGATTCGAATCCACAATTTACCAGGCTACTAGCATGCTAGCCAGGTTCCTTAACCACTACGCCACCACTGATCCCAGGTTTGGATGGACAGAATGAGGAAGGAATGAATAATGTCTGTGTGTGTGTGTGTGTGTGTGTTTATTCATTCAGACTGTGACTCTCCTAAAGAATGAAGTAAGAGATCTGCATCATCGGCTGCTAAGACTACAAACTAACAGGTGTACACACACACACACACACACACACACACACACATACATACACACACACACACCACCTTATATGTTTTACTTTATGAAAAGTCTTTCACTAATTTTATGTATTTGTTTTTTTATTTATTACAAATCATTTAAAAAACTGTCCCCCACAGGACAGTTCAAGAGCTGAATGAGGGGCCACAGAGTGGAGAGAAACAGCTCAAGGTGAGAGACACACACACACAGGCATGCACACACACACGCACAAATATCCACCCTTGGTCTGTGAAACAATGGGCTAAATCTGTTGTTTGGATGTGCATGAGTTTTTGTTAGTCCAGTATGTCAATATAAATACAACCGCTGCATGCCAATGACGTCTATAGAACATTCTGGGGGATGATTGAAGCTTGTCCGTAAATATCAGGCTTTTAAAAAGAGAATGTACTGACAAACTGACCCAGTGGGTGGCAGCAGTGCTCTTTGGACAAAAGATGAGCATAGACCGTTGGAGAAGAGAGAGGCTCGAGATGAGAGAAGAACATGGCGCCAGTGAGATGTAAGTCGGAGAAGCTCACACTTGAGCAGAGTATGTGTCGCAGTCCCAGTAGTTTGGGTAGTGTCGCGATCGAGAGAAATGACAGAGATCGACCTGGTCCAACCGGAGAGGGTAGCTTGCGGCATGTTTCACCACAGCCCAGCTCAGCAGAACGTTTTGGATCAGATTAACCTGACCCATATTTTCAAGGTCACCCTGAGCTAATGCTTGGCAACCAATGTCAGTCCCAGAACTGAACACTTGTGTGGGTAGGGCTGGCAGCGTCCATAGGGGAGGGGGAGAGGGAGAGGCAGATGTTCTGTGGCGCTTGTTACACTTGCAGGTGCACATGATAATGATGACGGGTGGGTCCATTTGACATCATAATATGCAAATTAGATACTCCAAACATAAGTTTCGGGTCATTTCAATTTCAGTATTTGCTTCATTAACAGTCATATTCAACATCACCACTGTCATGCCACAGCCTTTTGAAATTTAGATGCCATGTTAGGCCTGCACGTAAAAAAATCTGCCTAGTGTTTACATGCATTTATTATTATATGGCCCTATATTAGCTATAATCTACACTGATGGTTTACAATTTATGGTGTTTCTGACTATACATTAAGTGTACAACATAACAACAGATGAGGGGAGAGCAAACTTTATGAAATAATTTCAATATTCATTCAAAGTACTCTTCCTCAATATTTGTCTCATTTACAGTCCGGTTCTATCTGTTACCAATATCAAGCTACAGCCTTTTGAACTTTAGAAGTCAAAATCCATCTTTTTTTGGAAAAAAACCTCGACAGCTTCTTTTTCATCTTTTTCTGCCTTAATTGATTTTATTGCGTCATTTTATTGTGTGCACTTATCTTACTTGTTATACTGCGCACACTTTTTGTTTTTCACTTTTATGTTAATCGTTGTATACCTTTATTAACTTGCTTTTATTATTTCACAACACATTGAAATTCCTTTGTGTAAGAAATGTGCTATATTAATAAACTTGCTTTGCCTTGTCTTGCCTACGGAAACTCGCAGGTAACTGAGTATGGCATTGCAGTCAAATATTGCCCCCAGGTGGCAAAATGTTTAACTGCTGCCACACAGTGAAATACATTGCATTGCTTCAAAGCTTACACTTCGAACACAATCTGTATTCATTTTATCTATTAAAAGTTATTAAAAGTTAAACGTGAACGTGAAATTCTTAATAATCAATTATCGTAGCAGCTAATCTCATGCTATCTCGCCCATACTTAGCGGCCAGCCAGAAGAAAGCAATGTGTTACTACTTGTAGTTAGAGGCTAGAGTTTACAGCGAAGATTTTGCCAATAATTTTATCATGTAGCTAATATTACCACAGTATAGTGTTAAGTTGAATGTTATCATGTTAGCTACAATGGAAATATCGGCCACGCGGCTTGGTTATGGTGACACACATAACATTGGTAGGCATGTTGCCTTGTTTTGGTGGTAGGCAACTTTGTCTAGCATAGTCTTCTAGGCACAGCATTTGTACACAAATATTGTTTACATGCATGGTTAGAGGCATAACGCAGCAGCCACGCTGCTGTAGTTTGATCGCTAACATTGGTGGTCGTGTGACTTTGTTTTGGGAGCATTTTGGTGGTAGGTAACTTTGTGTAACAGTCTTCCAAATGTACAGAATTTGTAAACAGTAAACACACATTGTTAACTAACTTCGTTTTCACATAGCTTAGCTTTCTCATAAAGATTCTTTGGATTCAAGGCAGCAGGTAGTGGCTAGTTGGGAGGGTGAGGAAAAATAAGTTGGGCTTGGCTAATATTTTCCATATGTCTCTAATCTACAGCTACATCTGTCAATTTTGCCAAATGGCCACAAGCCCCAAGCGACAAAATGTTCAGAACAAGGATGCCAACTTCTCCACTGTCCCTTTTGTCCTCTTTATACGGGTGATTACTCAAAAGTGGAGACACATTTACAATCTCATCTGAAAACGGTGGTGCAGCATGGAGGTATGTTTACTGCTTACTCATACAGTACCATAGCCTAGTAATAAACCAGCCCTTCATTCTACACTTCGTTATGTACAGAGGGTCTGGACATTCGGTAGTGAGAAACAATTGCTTGGTGCAGCATGGAGGTATGTTTACTGCTTACTCATACAGTACCATAGCCTAGTAATAAACCAGCCCTTCATTCTACACTTCTTTATGTACCGAGGGTCTGGACATTCGGTAGTGAGAAACAATTGCATGCGGGAGGTGTTTAAGTTTAAAAAGATTGGATCAGCCCTTGACTGACAGCCTGCCTTAACTAATAGCATTCTGACTCTACATTCACAACTCCTCCCTCTGTTTGCTGATTCGTCAGATTAAAATGCCTCCCGAGACAACAAGCTCAGTGGGATCAAATCCAGACTAGCACGGTAGGGAGATGATAAAGCAACGGAAGTGCGTAGGAAGGCATGGCCAGGCTAACAGTACAATGGTGTAGATCATTAACCTTTGACTTGATGATATGAAGAAGGTGAGGACACCACAGTGGTCAAGAAGGCATGTGTGTTTGGACCAGATATTAAAGCCTGGTTTGTTTGTTTTTTTAACTTCTTTTCAGATTTTGTAATTTATACCTGCAAATTGGGATGCAGAAAGGAGTCCCACTACCACTGCTGTGCTTGTAGTACAATGTTTCCAAGGAAAAACCAACTGCTTAGACACCTCAGCACCTGCTACCCTCAGCCAATAGAGGGCCGGAGGCCACAGTAGAAGCCCAGCTTCAGCCACCAAAAAAAGCAGTTGGTCAACGTTCAAGGGTAAGAAAGGTTATGTGCACAAAGTGCGAGGTAGTGCTGAATAAGAAAAATGTAAAGCAACATATGAAACAACGCCACTCAACTGAAGTGAAACATGACTGAAAAGTCATGGATATTTGCTTGATTGGGAAGTGTTGACTTGGCGATTGAAAAGTCATTGATTTTATATTTAAAATTTTGACCTGTTCAGGCTACTGTAGCTGAACTTCAAGTGAACTGAACAGGCACCGGACGTTGCTGCAGTGGTGTGTAGCTAACTAACATAAAGTCGGGTGACCAGATGATCCGGATGTCCGGGGACAGTCCCCAGTTTTGGTGGCCTGTCCCTGGTAAAATACAAAAAAACAAAAACGTTGTCCCCAATTTTTGAAGCTAAAACATTACTAATTGTAATAATATTGACTGTAGCAATAGAGTTATCCTCAGGAATTTAGGGAAATGTTCCCGATTTTCATCTCGGAGGTCTGGTCACCAAAACCTAAAGATCAAACTGAAGTTTACATAATTTGGCTAATGTCATCACAACCCATGATCTACGTTAATCTTAGCCATACTTCACGCTCTGTGTTTTCACGAGACCAGAGTTTGATATGACTTTAATGGAGATAATTTATTTACTGTTGATGTAAAACTATGACTTTCATAAACTGTTCAATGGGGAGTGCTACTCTGGAAGTGTGTCGACTGGCAAAGGTAGCGGGTGTTCATGGCTAAAGTGCAAAGACCTTTTCCCTGATGTTTAACATCCAACACATCATCTTTGGCTGGATTTAAAACAGTAAACATTAACTTCACAAGATTGTTTATACATTATACAGCAGTTAAGTTTCACACAAGTTAATTCTGCTGAACAGTTTGTAAAATCTACAAAAATCTGTGTTTCTTCTGTTTCTTACAGATGGCGGTTCACTCAGCAAAGGGCAGGAGATTGGGTGGTCACTCGGATGCCAGACTGAAGCAGAGGCAGACAGACTTTGACTGAAGGACGTAGTAAGCTTTAAGTTGTGACTTAAGAATGAATAAATAAATGTTCCTCCAAATTATTTAAGCGGGCCATGATTGTTTATTTCAGCTTAAACGTAGCCCACATTAGGTTTACGTGTAATCTGTAGTTTGAGTAACTCAATCGCAATTTATTTTGTTACTCCTACTTGAGTAAGTTTCTCTAAAGGGAATTATTACACTTACTTCAGTTGTTTTCAAAAGAAGTAATTGTACTTGTACTTGCAGTAGTGCCCCCAAATCCATTGTGAGCTGGACGCCTGGGGGCTCAACACAGAAGCAATGCACATGAGTGAGTTTATATCCTTTAATGGTGCCCATCTGCAGTCCCAGCACCCGTCGGCCCTCAGCATGAATTAAGGGAGGATGTGCTGAGGCACAGTGCCAGTAGCAGGTGGTTCAGCGCGGACAGGTAAAGGACAGGACTCAAAAAGATGGCAGGAAAGGCTGAAGGATCCACCTCAGTGTTGAGGTGGGAAGCTCTTCCTCAAGATGATGTTTCCATTTATGATGGCAATCTGCCCCACTGTAGTAAGTTTGGCCGAGTGATGGTCATGTTTGACACGTTTAACAACATGTGGCGTTGCCATGGTGTCGAGGCCAAACAGGCCTGTGTCTACAAAGCCATTGCAAAATGGCACTTTTTTCAGACAAAGAAGGAGCTCTTCATGGGAAATGAGTGTGAGGGTACTTGAGAGTCAGGACTCCAAAGACCAGATGGGAACAGTTACCTCAGGAGATCTGCAGTATCCTCTTCGAGATGAGGACTTGGGGAGAATTGTTAGGTACATTCAACGCAAAAAAAGACTTCCTGCAGACTTGCCTGCAAAGGTGTATTGGTTGGACAGTGAGACAGGGTTGCCTAAACAGCTGATACCCAAAGAGTTTGTCCGGAATGTCCATTGGCCCATATCAGCCACACCTCCCGGTCTCGAAGCTGTGAAAGATATTATAGACTGTGTCCGTACTTTGCTGTTTACTTACATTTGATGCCAATCTTTCTCTCAAGCTGGCACACTCATTTCACTCTCTCCATCCACACAAGCAGTGAAGTATACGTTCCACCACTGTCGATACTAGATGACGTCTACCTATGCTGAAGTACTACACGTAAATCAAATGTAAATATATTAAGATGTAGTTGGACTAATGTTCTATAATTGGCTTAGTATTCACACTTGTTGTGTATAGTTTTTGCATAGTTTTTTAAGTTTAGTTGCTTAGTATATCCAATTAAAAACAACTTATATTACAAACCAAATGTTTTTTTCTATAGTCACTCAGGTGTGCTGCTTGGTATAAAGCTGCTGTTTATAAACTTCACAGACTTTATAGGAAAACTGTAATCTCACAGAAAAGCTTTTCAGGCCATTTTCAATGTAACGTCCATAACGCAAATAAAATGCCTCATATTCACAAGATACAATTTTTGTGAATTTGTCTGTATACAGCTATGGAGTTTGCATAATAAAATAGACATTTATAAAATACCACTATGTTTGCTAAACTTATGTAGCATTTTGTTTATCAGTAAGAATGCAAATATCAAGTCCATATCACTAGAAGTGCCCATGTATGTAGACTTCAGTAAGTAGTTCAGCTGGTGTTTAACCTCATGGGCCCGATGGACGCAAATTGCGTCCAAATTCACAGCCATTCTTCTCTGTTGAATTACTCCGGAACTATACATCGTAGCGAGATGGAACGAAACAGCAGAACCAGGGCTTTCCAACGTGACCAACGGTTCCGCTTACTTTTGTGCTCAAGCATCGGCGAGATATTAATGTTTAGAAATTGGAAAAAATCTGTCATATTAGCGCTCTGCGCAGCCATTACTCACGTTCAAATTACTCGCGAACCCGTGATTGCACAGACATGTCACGCATATCAAAAGAAAGTACAGAATCACAGCTTTCCAACGACACCAAACACATATTTCTGCATTGAATTTATCATGTTAAAACAAGGGATCAAATGTTTGCCAAGTAATGCTTTGACAAATTTCTGTCTCACTCAGGGTTATCAGTCAATGCATAATTCTCACCCATTCTTCTCTGTTGAATTAAAAGTAAAGGTAGTCAAATCACCCTGAATTTCTTCCAATAAATAAAAAAAAGGCTCTTATTTCCGTCAGGCACAGACTACATATTTATCAACATTGATAAGCCACTGAATATCCCACCATCATGGTTCTTATGTTGCCAGATTCCAGACAATCTCCTCTACTCAAATATGAAAGATATCCCTGCTGACAGCATGCTATGGACAGGTACTTGCAAAAATACAAGATTTTTTTTATACGCAACACGATTTTTATAATGATTTTTTTAATAGTAGCTCACAAAATGAAACCAGATCTGGATAGCCTAGACTGTTCTAAGAAAAACAAGATATAGCATGTATGTATGACCCTTAAAATGACCAAGATATGAGCTTAAAAGTAGAGGTAGTAAAAATACCCCAAAAATGGCTCAGGGCCCATAGGGTATATATCAAAACAGTAAAAAAAAGAAAAAGCAGAAAACCCTTATTTTGAGAGCTGAAAGTGGAGAAAGATGTGAAAGAGTGTTTTTGGGAGGACCTTTAAACTTAATCAGTACGAATGTCAACACCTCCAACTGTCAAAATCTGATGGAGTTGATGCCTGACAGAGTTGACAAAATTGTCATTTTTTTCATCTTATTCAAGACTTGTACACTGATGGCATCTTGCTTTTCCTCAGTAGACAGACGACACTACGTTTGCATCCACCAAAGGCAGGAAGTGCATAAGGGGCCCTCAGGTTGCAGTTTACCATAATATGCCTGATTTATTCAGGATTACAAAAAATTACTGATGGATGTGACTCAAAGTGAGGACACAGCTTTGATAAGCACATTTTTATAGAAAATAAAAAGTTCACTTATTGTAGTTTTACATTTATTGCATTTTAATTTTAATTTATTTTGGTGTCTTTTTTTATTTTAAACTGCCATTTTTATATGGAGAACATATTTTACCCCTTATCTCAAGAATGACTGAAATGTAAGTGTGTGTGTGTGTGTGTGTGTGTTCTTACCTGTCTGACTGCATTCCTGATATCCATGAACATGTTCTTTTTTTAATCTGACGGACCAGTGTCCTTTGAGTGTCAGAGGAGTCAGAGGAGACCGATGATTCTGACCAGACTGGCGACTCCTCAGCTGTTGACAGCTGCTCTGAGCTCAGTCTGACCTGCTGCAAAACAGATAGAGGAGTGTAGGAGTGTGCTTGTATGTGTGTACATGCATATACACAACTTGTTTTTTTTTTAAATATTTACATACTTCTGCTTATGTATTTCCACACCACACACAATTTATTTCCTTTATAAGTGTGTATGTCTGTGTACCTATGTGTATGTAGGGTTATGTATGTCTGTGTATGTAGGGTTGTGTATGTCTGTGTACCTATGTGTATGTAGGGTTGTGTATGTCTGTGTACTTGTGTATGTAGGGTTGTGTATGTCTGTGTACCTATGTGTATGTAGGGTTGTGTATGTCTGTGTACCTATGTGTATGTAGGGTTGTGTATGTCTGTTCTTGTGTATGTAGGGTTGTGTATGTCTGTGTATGTAGGGTTGTGTATGTCTGTGTACCTATGTGTATGTAGGGTTGTGTATGTCTGTGTACTATGTGTATGTAGGGTTGTGTATGTCTGTGTATCTATGTGTATGTAGGGTTGTGTATGTCTGTGTACCTATGTGTATGTAGGGTTGTGTATGTCTGTGTATGTAGGGTTGTGTATGTCTGTGTACCTATGTGTATGTAGGGTTTTTTTTTTTTTTTTTTTTTTTTTTTTTTTTTTTTTTTTTTTTTTTTTTATGTAGGTTATGTATGTCTGTGTATGTAGGGTTGTGTATGTCTGTGTATCTATGTGTATGTAGGGTTGTGTATGTCTGTGTACCTATGTGTATGTAGGTTATGTATGTCTGTGTATGTAGGGTTGTGTATGTCTGTGTACTATGTGTATGTAGGGTTGTGTATGTCTGTGTACTATGTGTATGTAGTTTTATGTTTGTATGTAGGGTTGTGTATGTCTGTGTACCTATGTGTATGTAGGGTTGTGTATGTCTGTGTATCTATGTGTATGTAGGATTATGTATGTCTGTGTATGTAGGGTTATGTATGTCTGTGTATCTATGTGTATGTAGGGTTGTGTATGTCTGTGTATCTATGTGTATGTAGGGTTGTGTATGTCTGTGTACCTATGTGCATGTATGTTGGACAAGCTACTGGGAACCTTAATTTCCTTCTGGACAAATAAAGTATCTGTCTGTGTGTGTGTGTGTGTATGTGTGTATGTGTGTGTGTGTGTGTGTGTGTGTGTGTGTGTGTGTGTGTGTGTGTCTCACACCTGGAGTTGTTTCTCTCCACCCTGTGGCCTCTTGGTCAGGTTTTGAGGTTTTGAGATTTTCTGTGGAGACGAGGAATTCAAATTCAGTGTTTTAAAACCCCAATTTCACTTCTGGATGCAACAGCCACAACAAGCGCACAAAAGATTCATCAAAATTACGAAAAGAAACAAATTGGTGAGTATTAGATTTTTCTGAAAATAAATAAACTAAGGGTGTGTGTGTGTTTATGTGTGTACCTGTTACTAAACAGAGGTGGAATTCTTAAAAAACAAATAAACTAAAGGTGTGTGTGTGTTTATGTGTGTACCTGTTACTTTGCAGGCTTTCCAGCTGTTGATGAAGGTCTCTTACGTCATTCTTTAGGAGAGTCACAGTCTGAATGGATAAGCACACACACACACACACACACGCATGCGCACATGCACACACACATGCGCATAAACACTATTTATTTCTCTCTCATTCATTTTATACAGAGTAAATTTCTAACATCCAACCACGTGAGTCACAAATACTCACATTCTTACACACACTCACACACCTGGTTGGCCTGTGTCAGTGAGTTGTCTTTTTCCTCCAGGTTGTTCCATAGTTCATCAATCTTCAGCTTCAGCTGTTTGTTTGCCTCCATCTGCTCTGTCAAGCTCCGCCCAGTCTCCGCTTCCTTCTCCTCAAGCTGACGAATCAGCACACAGAGCTCCTGGTTCCTTCCTGCTTCATGCTGGGAAAGGCATGAGCACAAGAAGGCACAAACACACTCATACTCTCGTCGTGATGAGTCGGACCTGGAGACATGTGTTCCAATGACTAGCCTACTGGTTCATGGACCACAATAAAGAATCCAATTTCATCTCATCCCAAAATCACCCCTTTGGTTTTGTTGGTGTTGGAAATAATTTCACACCTCACACATCACACACCAAATAGCAGATGACGTCATGGTATACCAAAGAATGTGTGAGTGTGTGTGTGTTACCTGTAATGCTTGTGTGATGCATTGAGTGGTCTTCTCCTGGTCCATGCAAGCTTGTGTGTGTGTGTGTGTGTTACCTGCAGACTAGCTTGTTACTCCCCATGTCCCCATACATCTGCAAACAGACACCAAACGCCACGCTTCATTCCTCTGCACAGAAGAGAACCATCCAACATATATCTGATAAAATACAACAAACATGACCTAAGACAGACATATGCCTGCCCCAGTGTGACCAATGTTGGGTTATTCTGTGACTAGAGTGTGTGTGTGTGTGTGTGTGTGTGTGTTACTTGCTAGGCTCGAAATGAACACTTGTCAACCAGCCAAATGTGGCTGAAAATTCATTCTGGCAGGTAAAAAAGAGACCAGACAGGTGAGAGCCGCAGAGGTCCAGTACAAAACCATCAATCCAGTTTCTAATTATATGAGTAGCCTGCATTAAACACGTAACCAGACAAATGAAGGAGCCTCACAAACAAGGCCTGTATCTGGAACAAACATTAGTTTGGCTATTCTTTACATTTTATACATTTAGCAGCCGCTTTTATCCAAAGCGACTTACATATTTGTCAGCTATCAATTACATCAGGGCCAGTCTCCCTTAGAGCAACTTGGGGCTTTTTAACTTAAGTGTCTTGCTCAAGGGCACAACAGTGGTTTTGAACCCACAATTTTCATTTTGAATCTGCATGCTGGCCAGGTTCCTTAACCACTACGCTACCACCGCACCACCACCACCTATCCTGCAGGATCACTGTAATGTAATCTGCAGTTGATCACTGTAATGTAATCTGCAGTTGATCACTGTAATGCTGAATAAGTTGCATCATGATATAGCCTCTAATTGACAGTAACATAAACAGGACAACTTACTTGTTCAAATTATGTTCCAAGTATTGTACAGCAAAAGTTAATTTCTATGTTCTGTAGATTACATTCCAAATTGTTCCTTGGGGAACTGTGTTTTTGCATATGAACATGAAATGGAGGGTCTCAGTTTTGCTACTTGTGCAGGTCATGCAATAGTAACTGTGTGCCACTGCAAGCACGGGGGACAGGGCACCTAATGATCCTGGCAACAGCGACGCACCTAATGATTCCTGTGCAAGTTAATATTACATAAGGCAACAGACAGTTAAAATAAAAAACAGGGCACCTAATGATTCCTGTGCAAGTTAATATTACATAAGGCAACAGACAGTTAAAATAAAAAACAGGGCACCTAATGATTCCTGTGCAAGTTAATATTACATAAGGCAACAGACAGTTAAAATAAAAAACAGGGCACCTAATGATTCCTGTGCAAGTTAATATTACATAAGGCAACAGACAGTTAAAATAAAAAACAGGGCACCTAATGATTCCTGTGCAAGTTAATATTACATAAGGCAACAGACAGTTAAAATAAAAAACAGGGCACCGAATGATTCCTGTGCAAGTTAATATTACATAAGGCAACAGACAGTTAAAATAAAAAACAGGGCACCTAATGATTCCTGTGCAAGTTAATATTACATAAGGCAACAGACAGTTAAAATAAAAAAGGTTTTTGGATTTACAAATTAGGCTGCTGAATGGTTTCTTATGCTGAGTCATGTTGCAAAATCTGTATTTGTGAAATCTGTGTACAATTAAAATCAGAGAAAGTGTCTGAGAAAAGCTTAAGATATGTCTGCTGCAAAAGTTGGCTAGTGGAAATTCTGACTGACTGGTAACTTTTACAAATCTACTTGACACCTTGGCTTGTCAAAAACAAAGTCAATTTAGAGCCCTGCTTACCTGTAATGCTTGTGTGATACACTGAGTGGCGTTCTCTAGATTGATACAGACTTGTATGTGTGTGTGTGTATGTTACCTGTAATGCTTGTGTGATGCATTAAGTGGCCTTCTCCAGATCGATACAGACTCGTGTGTGTGTGTGTGTGTGTGTCTTACCTTTAATGCTTGTGAGATTGAGTGGCCTTCTCCAGATCGATACAGACTCGTGTGTGTGTGTGTGTCTTACCTGTAATACTTGTGTGATGCATTAAGTGGTCTTCTCCAGATCGATACAGACTTGTGTGTGTGTGTGTGTGTGTGTGTGTATTACCTGTAATGCTTGTGTGATGCATTGGGTGGCCTTCTCCAGATCGATACATACTAGACTTTGATACATACAAAGCAATATGTGGAGTGTGTGTGTGTGTGTGTGTGTGTGATGTTAGGGGTGGTGCAGTGTATAGAGAAGTACACATGTGTAGGTATGGGGATGGAACAACTTGTCCAGTCCATTTGTTTGTGGCTGGTATGCAGCCGTGACACTCCTTTCAATACCCAGGAGGGCCCAGAGGTTGTTGAGCTGAAACATCATTATAAGATGATATTAAATAAGTACAATCCCGAATTCCATTTTCAAAATCATTTAATTATTCACATACCTCATTCACAAATTCTCTTCCCTGATCTGACAAAATCCTTTTGGGGCAGCCGTGCCTATAAATAATGGAACAGATGCGCTGTGCCACTTCAAATGCTGTTTTGGTCCCTAAAGGAAAGGCTTCAACCCATTTAGAAAAATAGTCAGTGGCTGTGAGGATGTATTAAAAGCCATCCTGAGTTTTTGGGGGGTGGTTCTGTCAGGTCTATCCCAACCAACCCCCAGACAGCAGGCACCTACAAAAGCAAACCAATGGTCAGGAACTATCAAGGCCCCGTCCACACAACGGTCACGTTTTTTTGTAATGTGACCGTTGTAATGCGATGTAATACATATTCCACACCTGTATGTGGCGCTGTAAACAGATACAGCCAGAGCCACTGGACACACCAACACCAGAGAGCGCATGCGCGTAGAGTCCTTCCTCTTCCGCCTGCTTAGTTCAAGCCGAACAAACACAACAAGAAGATGATGGAGAACACACGCACGAGACCTGATTCTCTTGTATGGACGAACGATGAAGTGGAATTACTTCTGCGAGTAATCCTGGACTACAAAACCAGCAGATACCAAGAGAATGTCGACTGGGAGTCCTGCCAAACGGAATATACCGACATTATGTTGGCTTTTCGGCAGCAGTACACCACCATGGACGTATCTGCAGGGAAGGACTTACCTCACGACCCCAACACCATTACTAAACTGCACATTACGACCAAATTAAAAAGTATCCGATATAAATACAGGCATGCTGTAGACTCTGGACGTTGAAGAGGCCACGGACGTGTGGTCCCATTATTTTTGAACTTTGTGAGGAACTCTGGGGTGGATTGCCAACAACCACTGCAATTCCAGCAGGCATAGAAAGCGGGGATATGGTAGAACAAGATTCCACTACATCTAGTGACTCGCCGTGTGCTTCGCTTTCCCACGATTCTCCTGAAAGAACTGATTGTTGAAGCAACGCAGGCATTTGCTTCAGGTGGGTTTGATCATGGTTTCCTTCTTGAAAACTAGCAAAACTAGCTAGCACAGTGTGACGTGCCGTGTGTTGTTAGCTCAGTTGCAATGATGCGTGTCCTTTGTGTTGGTCATGTTGTTTAACATCGTGTTTGCGTGTGATGTTGCATTCTAAAAACTGTTTACTTTGTTCACATAGGCAAGACTGGACAACCACAGAGGGGACCGACTGAAGCGCAAGGCTCCAGCAGAAGCTGCGTTGCTTGAGGATCTGCAGCTGAAGAGAAGGATGGTGGACATCATGGAGGATTCGGAGAGGCACCACCGCCAAACCCTGCAGCTGGTCACGTTGCAGCTACAACAAACACCATCAAGGACGGTTTTGAACTGCTGAGGACCATGATGGAACGGCACCAGTCTCAAATGGCAGCCCCTGCTACACAGGCCTATGGCCAACATGGCAGCATGTACACACACATGCAAGGACCCATACCCCAGGGAACACCATCTTACTCGCACACACCACTTCATCCTGCACACACACACGGAAGACACACACCTTCACAGACCACCCCACATGCACGACCCACTCCAAGCTATTCTTACAGAAGAGCTCTGCTGCAGGAGGGAGACTTGGACACTGTGGGAACATTGTTCAGTACTGGTACAGACACAGTATGATGTATTTGGGTTTCGTTTGTATATAGTTTCAATGTGTATATATAGTTTGTGTGTATATATGTTACTTTTATATAGTATTTTGTGATCGTTGAAAAGGCACAGTTTGTCCAATAAAAAGTATTGTTCTTGAGGTGTGGCGCCACCGTTTGAATACTCTTTCATCAGGAAAGGCAATAATGGGTAGACTGGGTCACCCAACAGAAATATGGGCATGGGCTCCTCATCCTCTACGACCTGCTTCTTCAATGCTGGGATCTTTCCGGTTTTGAAATACAGTTCAGCTTTGAATTAGCAAACACTTGTGCGTCGTGCCACTTTATAACTACATCCATGAAGCGGTACTTGTAGTCACACACTGCTTGTATGTTTAGGGAATGTTTACACTTTCTGTTTATGTAGTCCATGGTGTTGGAGGATGGCTTCTTTATTTCAACGTGGGTCCCGTCGACTGCTCCCAAACATTGTGGCATGTCATGTACACAATGAAAGCCTGAAACAAGCTCCTCTGCCTCGGGTTCTGTGAAAGGTAGTTTCATATATTGCGGACCGAGGTGGAGAGCAATGGCTTTGCATGTCTGTCTTATGATGACTGACACAGCCTGTCGCCACAGTCCAAAAGAGTTAGCTGTCTTAGTTAGAAGCGTCTGCACAAACACAACTCCGTTGTCCTCCATTGTTGTTTTTACCACTTGTTGTGTACCGGGGTCTTTAGTGCTCTTCTGGTCACGTGACGGTGACGGGTTGGCGACGTCATGGTTTTTAAAAACTGCATTTTGCTTGTCCACACGACAATGAAACGACTGCGTTTTCAGGCCAACTTCTCCATTTTCATAGAAAAATATTGTTGTGTGGACAGGCTCTAAGTGCAACTTCACAGGTAATCAGACGTAATAATCTACTTGGCTGCCCTACAGATATGTAAATAGAGTAGAGGTGCCTCTGGCCCTGGCCTGGAGACAAAGGGGTGTGAATAATATAATTTATTAGTCTAATATACGTCTGGAACAGTACCTTCTGTTACTAAGCCACTTAACTAGGGAAAGTCAAAACTGGGTGTTGGGATAACACTTTGATTTTTAATCTTAAAATGCAGTCTCATTCTATCACAGCATCTCTTACAGCTATTACTCAAGAACCTGAAGACCACACGTTGTATCATTTTTTTTGTATATTTTAAGTTGGTAACCTTATCTGGGGAGGTGGCTGTGGTGTGATGGCCATCACAAGTAACCAAAAAAGTTGGCAAAGACCAAATGGTTGCCAGGCTTGACTGCATTATAGTTTAGCTCGATGGGTAGGCCATATCGATAGGACACCGTCACTGCAATGTTAACGTTACTCAGATCAGTGGGACGTTGTCTTTAGCTGCTCACTTTTACATGCTTGGAAAAATGCTGACAGCAACCGCCCCCGTAATGGAATAGAAAAAAAATATTTATACATAGCTCAAAAATCCTCTTTATTTAGTACAAACCTCCCACATCAGCAAAGCGGATAGTGTATAAATGTAGCCAGCTT
The DNA here is from genome assembly GCA_015244755.2 of Tenualosa ilisha. NCBI lineage: Eukaryota > Metazoa > Chordata > Actinopteri > Clupeiformes > Clupeidae > Tenualosa > Tenualosa ilisha. The sequence goes on along the minus strand of PYXC01000227.1, from coordinate 275,238 downwards.
GTTTTGTTTTTCATTTTCTCCTGATGCCTTTGGAAGTTTACGTGGCCCATAGAGGCTTACTGCCATCTAGTGTGCAGAAGGAAAAACGGTGATAATGTCCGTTGTCGATTTAGTACAATGTGGCTAAATGTTTCATAAATTGTTACAGATATTTCAGGAAGGATAAAAGACCACAGGTTGCTGTTTGAATGCCGTGCTTACACGGCTGTACTCTTGGAACCCTACTCTGGTCCCCGAGTCGAGCTGGCACGTTAACTTATTTGGACGATTTTCAAATAGCAGCTCATTATGCAATTAAACGTGAAATTTCATTTTGCACCGTATATGTAAATATTTACTTGCAATAGAAATGAAAGTGTCCAATCTGTATGGCCTCTCTGATACCTAACAAATAACAATAACTATATTATTATTAGTAGCAGTAGTACTATAATCCTGATCAGGGGCGCCGCTACAAATCTGGGGGCTTATAAGAGAAAATAATTGATTGTAATTAGTGCTGTCAAATTATGCTGATTACTCACAATAGAAAATGTAAGTTAATAACAGTTAATCACGCATTTAAAGTTCCCAAATTCTCCTTTGTTTTTTGCGAAGAAAGAATGTCACACATTGCCCTGGTTAGCGCAGGCTTCAGCAAAGTGACGCTCCTCAGTTTCCTACACACCCAACGTGAAAAAGTGTAGTTGTCACAGGATGTCTATGACAGGGGTGCCCAAGGGTGACCGACAACATGATATTTTAGCATGGTTTTGCGTTGACATAAAGGACACTAGTTGCCTTCTCGCCGTAGGTTTCCTGTTGATTCTGCATCAAGTGTGTCCGCGTTCGCGTAGCACAGTTCACCAAATTGCTTTGAGAGGAACTATCTGTCCTTTGACCACGCAGTCGATTCTAGCGAATTCCTTTGTCATGCTCTCTGTTTTATCATTACTGTTAAAAGAGTCGCTGCATATTTCGACAACCTCGTTGTTGTTACAAAAATATATCAGGACTATTTACAAGGTTTCAGGGAAGTTAGTTTGTCTTCTGTTACCAAGCAAACTTCTCATGACTGCCAAAGTACCGCCTGCTGACGAAGCACTAGTACTAGCACAGTTTAAAACAAATCCTGGCACTGAATTCAAAACCATGTCTTAAATTATTTACTAAGTCTATTCAGTGGACTAGCATGTTACTCAAAGTACAGTGGGTTGCTGAAACACACTGGCAAACAAAACAGGGCGAGTGGACGAACCAATCACAGCCCTTGCGGAGTGTGTAAGGAGGGAGCTGGCAGGTGTGACGTATGCGTCTGCATGACTACCAAAAAATTACTTTTACATTAATCACACACGTTAACGCGTTAACAGTTACACTTTGGGAGAGAACAATTGTCCGACCTATTGACCTCTTTGTTTTGCATACAGGCAAACCTGGTGCGCAGTACTAACATTAATTCTAATCAGTTCGAATCATTTTGTACCAAACAGGGCAAGAGATTTTAGCTTTTAATACATTTTGTGACTAACGTGAGATTTATTTACATTTATGTATAAATGTGAATCTGTACAGTTCAAAGGGAAAATCCCCTTATAAAAATACAGTTTTACTCATCTGTTCATATTCAGAACGTGCATACTCTGCGACACTAAAATGACATATTTCAGTGCTACATTACACTAAAAGACAAACTGACATTGGTTGAAATAATCTCGGCTATTTATTCAATTTAATCATGAACATGCATGGACTCTGCATGGTTTTCCCCCAAGAACAAACTACAGGTCAGGTCTGTATTCAATACCCAAGACAGGTTAAGCATATCTACAAAACAATGCATTACAATATGACTCAGTGTATGTCCAATGCAAAAATAGGCCACTTAAAAAATTGTTGCAGTAAATATATTTAAACTGTTCCACCAAAATGGGAGTAGAGTTCTAAATCATATCTACCAGGAAAGTCAGCACATTTCATTTTCAGTTGGTCTTAGTACATGCAAGTACACAAAAGTAAACTTTTATAAACATAAGTTCTAGTGCACTGCTAACGGCTCTTCTCCAATGTGGGTGCGCTGGTGTCGCGTGAAAGCGCCCTTGTACGTGAAACCCTTCTCACATTGAGTGCATTGGTACGGCTTCCCCTCCACATGAGTCCGCCGAGGCTTTCTCAAAGGTTTCGTTTCTCTGTGAGTGCGAGGGTGTTGTCGTGTCAAAGCCTTGCCACACTGAATGCAGTTGCTGAATGCTGTCTCTCCCGCAGGCGTGAGCTGGTCAAATTTAGGAGGATATTTCACAATGACCCTCGTGCCGCAGTGAGCACAACTATATGGTCTCTCTCTGGTGTGAATATACTGGTGTCTAATCCTGTCACAGTTTCGAGTGAAGCTTTTCCCACACTGGCTACAGGAGTACGGCCTTTCTCCTGTGTGAGTGCGCTTGTGTCGTTTGAGATGGGAGACTTGAATAAAGCTCTTGCTGCACAGAATGCAGTGGTACGGCCTCTCTCCTGTGTGAATGCGCTGGTGATTTCTAAGCGAAGAGGTGCAAGTGAAGCGCTTGCTGCAGTCTGTGCAGGGGTACAGTCTCTCTCTTGCTTCTCTCACACACTGGTGTGTCCGCAGCTCAAAGAGAGAGCGGTAGGATTTTACGCACAAAGAACAAACGTGTTGTTCTGATCTTTCTGTCTCACAGCAGGATGGGGAAAGGGAAGATGATGTTCGTTTTCCTGTTTCTGAAAAAAAAAACATAAACAAAAAGAGAAATCATCTGTAATCTGAATGCTTTCTTAATCTGTAATCTGTGCTTTCTGGGCATATATGTGCAATCAGGGACAAACAACATCTTGATAATTTTTGGGCAATATTTTACAACGACATAAAATATAAACAACAAATTGTTTCTTACAAATTCTTAGAATAGATACAAAGTTTACAGAATAGAGTTTTTATGCTCCTTAAAGATTAGCACTGACGCAACAATATTATTAAAAAACATTTGTAATAAAAAGGTCATAATTGACCTTTGGCGATGGAGGCAGGAATGAACAGACGCATTCAGATGTTCTGATAGTCAATTATGCCGCAAACAAGGACAAAAACTAAAATATCTTTAATAAAATACATTAAAAAAACTAAAATATCATTTATGTTTTATTTACGTGAGTGAATCTTCATTATAGGGACATTAACAGTGACTATTCCTGTGCTTTTAGTGCAGGGGTCTTTTCAACCCCAGAGATGCATTTTCAACGTGTGTGTGTCTTTGTATGTGTGTGTGTGTGTGTCTTTGTGTGTGTGTGGTTTTCATCCTTAGTATTCCCCACCTGAATGAGTGTAATCTTCCCCTCCATCTTCAGATACTGGAGCATCTATGTGCCTCCGTCCATCTGATGAGATGGGGGACATCTGAAGGGGAGACAAGACATTTATGAGTTTGTCTGATGCTGAAAGAGGAAATGTTTATCTGATGCTGAGAGACATTTATGAGTTTGTCTGATGCTACAAGAGGAGACATTTATGAGTTTGTCTGATACTGAAAGAGGAAATGTTTGTCTGATGCTGAGAGACATTTATGAGTTTGTCTGATGCTGAAAGAGGAAATGTTTGTCTGATGCTGAGAGACATTTATGAGTTTGTCTGACGCTACAAGAGGAGGCGTTTCAGAGTTTGTCTGATGCTACAAGAGGAGACATTTATGAGTTTGTCTGATGCTGAAAGAGGAAATGTTTGTCTGATGCTGAAAGAGGAAAACTTGTCTGGTTCTGACAGCTCAGACATTTCAGAGTTTGTTGCTGAGAAATTTCTGAGTTTGTCTGGTGCTGTGAGACATTGTAGAGTTTGTCTGGTGCTGCCAGACGAGACATTTATTAGTGTGCTTGATCAAGCACACAGCAGCCAAAGCAGCCCTCTAAATGAAGTTAGACACCTCTAGCAAGAGCAAGAATGAGAGCTGTTGACCAAACTCATGCACAAACAAGTACACGTATACACATGAACACACACACACACACACACACATAAATACACATAGGCAGACACACACACCCAAACATATACATATGCACACAGACACACAGAGCTACACACCACACACAGCGGAATAGCTACCAAACAGGAAGGGGGCACACATCTTGGCAATACTTTGACGTATCCAGATAAATTTTGGTGTTATGACTTGGAACCCCATCCTGACTATGTCTAATAGATTTGGCCTTATTTGACCACTAGGGGGCACAGTAGCTATCAAAATGTGAGACGTGGCGTGAGCACACATGACTGCATCTCTGACGTTGCCTGAACCGTTTTGTCTCGGCGCTGCGGTCTCAGCGTTGCGGTGGGTCGATGTAGTTTTGTACAACAGTAATCAAATGAAGTACCTGAATTGGCTCAGTTTTTATGTCTGCGGCTGAAGAGGCGCTCTGCTCCGATTTGAGGGCAATTCTCTCTGCGGCAGAGAAAAGGATTCACCTTCAATTTTATTCATTCAGCAGAAACACTCGGCGTTAAAGGTGACACGGAGGGCATGAGCTGAGAACGACACATTGTTCTCAAAAACATTCAGCTTTGATTTAAAGGAGACATAGAATGGAAAACCATTTTTGTTTTGACTGAATTAGGAGAGGTTGCACATGGCCTAAGAGCGGTCATGAAAATGCGACATGGTTGTGTCCTGCTTCCTCTGTAAATCTGGAACTTGGAAATGGGCACTAATACATAGGTTAACCAGAGGGGAGTTAGAGGTGAATTGCCACAGGCAAACTATAATTGGTGTTTCGACTCTTATGTCACAGTCAGTATTTAGTTGCTACTTCTTAGCTCAAGGTTTACGCACAAAGGAGGACGCAGCCATGTTTCATGTTTACATTCATGACCAACCTATGGCCAACTTCTCCTAGTTCAACAAGGCCAAAATGGTCTGTCACTCTATGTTATCTTTAATGCATGTAAACATTAATGCCAACATGACATCATTGTTCTGACAGGCAAATTTGAGTTGGGACCAAGGGGTGCTGTGAGACAGAATTAATGAATGAGGTGAAGGCAAACGACTCCATGATGCAAATGTAGAATGTGAATCAGAATGCGGAATGCGGAATGCAAATACCTCCACCTCCGCGTGAGAAAACAAGGGTGGCCAAAAGACAAGATTGTGACTGGTTCAGGAATGATCATTTTCGTCTCTGGGCAAAACTACTCAAGTTCACAGCTCTGTGTGTGGGGACAGAGAGACAGAGACACAGAGAGAGAGAGAGATATAGAAAGAAAGAAAGAAAGAGAGAGAGACAGAGAGAGGGAGAGAGAGAGAGAGACAGAGCGAGGAAGAGAGAGAGACAGAGCGAGGAAGAGAGAGAGAGAGAAGGCGAGAGACAGAGAAAGGGAGAGAGAGAGACAGAGTGAGGGAGAGAGAGAGAAGGAGAGAGAGACAGAGAAAGGGAGAAAGAGAAAGAAAGAGAAAGAGAGAGAGAGAGAGAGAGAGATATGTGTGTGTGGTGTGCATGCTTGTGTTCCTACCCCTACCTTCTTACTGACAGACTGCACTCATCATATCCATCAACAACATTTTCTTCTTTAATCTGTGAGACCAGCGGACTCAGGGCATCAGGTGAGACCAGCGGACTCAGGGCATCAGGTGAGACCAGCAGAGCCAGGGCGTCAGGTGAGACCAGCTGTTCCGACCAGACCAGGGACTCCTCAGCTGTTGACAGCTGCTCTGATTGGAGAGGAGACCTGGGACTCTTAATTTGCTGCAGAACAGACAATAAATGTGTTGGATGTGATAAAAATCTATAGTGTAACATAAATTTGTGTGTGTGTGTGTGTGTGTGTGTGTGTGTGGTGTGTGTGTGTGTGTGTGTGTGTGTGTGTGTGTGTGTGTGCACCTTTAGCTGGTGCTCTCCTCCCTGTGACCTCTCGTTCACATCCTGAACCATCCTATTGGAGAAATGCACTGTCAAGTCAATTGTGCGCTACACAGTCAAAGTGAAACCTAAAAATATGTTAGCAAGTACCAATACATTCAGAACCTCAGCAAGAAACTACATGGCCAATAGAATGAATGAAAGTGAACTGGAAGTGCTCTTTCATCGATAACTGAACACTCTCACATTCAGCTTGTTCCAGCAAAGTGAAGACAAAAGTCAATGAAAAGATCAAATGATCCATGATGACTTTTTAAACGCTTTTGTCTATTCTGTTTTTGTACTGGGCCTGTGCATGTGTGTGTGCTTGTGTGTGTGTGTGGTATGTATGTGTGTGGTATGTGTCTGTGTGTGTGTGCATGTGTGTATGTGTACCTGCTACTTTGCAGCTGTTGATGCAGATGTCTTAGTTCATTCTTCAAGAGAGTCACAGTCTGGATAAAAACAATCACACAGGCACACATACACACACACACACACACACACGCGCACGCACATGCACGCACGCGCACACACACACACACACACACACACACACAGTTATCCATATGCACAAATCACTGACTACTAAAATGTTACCCCTCTAATCTCTCTGATGTTCTCTTTCTCTCTTTTACACTCTCACACACTCACACACACACACACACACACACACACACACACACACACACACACACACACACACACCTGGTCAGCTTGTGTGAGCAAGTTGTCTTTTTCTTCCAGTTGTTTCTGTAAGTCATTGATTTTCAGCTTCATCTGTTTGTGTTCCTTCACCTGTTCAGTCACACAGTCACTCTCTCTGTCACACACACACACACACACACACACACACACCTGGTTGGCCTGTCCCAGTGAGCTGTGTTTCTCCTCCAGGTGTTTGTGCAGTTCATCGATCTTCAGCTTCAGCTGTTTGTTTGCCTCCACCTGCTCTGTCAAGCTCCGCCCAGTCTCCGCCTCCTTCTCTTCCAGCCGGCGAATCAGCACACAGAGCTCCTGGTTCTTCACTTCTTCACGCTGATAAAAGCACACAAACACACTGGCCCCTTATTTATCAAACCAGCACAAGTTGGAGCGCAGGCATCATCTTACTACAACACTCATGTGTGATTTATGAAGCTTTTATGTCTTTTGCTCACAGATCGGTGTAAGAAAGAACCAGTGTTGGTAAATGCGGTAGCGGCTAAAAGGAGAACTTAAATGTCACGCCCAAATATACTCTCAATACTCAATACTCTTAGAGCCTGGAATTTGCTATCCGAAGGTGCACAACACGCCCAAAGTCAGGAGTTTTTCCCAGCCCAGAGATGCCCCCGTGACGTGCAGCTCCAGCTGAGCCAATTAGCTTTGACAGGCGGCATCAAGGGAAGGTGCCAAAGTGGTGAACATAAAACTACATTTCCCAGACAGAAAGTATGAAATTGCTGATGTAGCCCTACAGTGCAAAATGATTTCACTACAAAAACACAGTCATTTGTCCCTGGAGAAAATACACGACTCATACATGCACTGTTGAACTTTTAAGTATATGCCTACATTATTTATCGATATGATCCATCCTGCAATCCTAGTGGCATAAAGGACTATCCAAAATAACAGGCTACGTTTAGGAAAGGCGGTCAGTTTGCAGGAGTAGTTTTGTCCATAAACTATGTGATGCGCAGTGAATCTTTCAGCGTGATTTCAGTTTGTGAGCGCTGTTGACATACTAACAGCCCATAATACTCAGAAATGTAGGCTGTGTGTGCAGTCAGCACCAGATATCTTTACTGAAGTGAAATCAGATTAAAATCACAATCAGGCAAAATTTTAAAAACAATTTAGAGGGGAAAAATTAATATTCATGAGCATATCTTCAGAGACTTAAGTCTGAAATCACATTGGAACCTGAGAAAGCTTCACTCAGCAACCTTGGATTTCTGCATTTCTGCATGATGTTTTCATGATATGGCATGATGTGCCGTGTGTGTGCGTCTGTCTGTCTTACCTGTAATGCCTGTATAATGCACTGGGTGGCCTTCTCCAGGTCGATGCAGGCTTGCTTGTGACCCAGGTCCAAATGCTGCACAATGTCATCCATCTAAACACAGCCACAATAAAACTACAGAACTAGATGCTTCCATTACTAAACACAAACAAGTGTGTGTGTGTATCTGCAGAGAAGGAACAGCATGGGTGATAGGGAGAGACAGAGGACACAGAAAAAGGGTGTCGTAGACAAAAACACCCTGACGTCTATATTAGACCAGTAAAAACGGCAGCAGGGTCCAGCATACAGGAAGTTATCTACACCAAACTCATATCAGTAAAGGACCCAGATTCTCTTCCTTTTTTCCTGTCCTCCTCTGAATTCTCTGTTCCTGCTCAGGGTGGACTGCGTGTTTCTCTCTTTGAGCTTGTTCTTAATTTTTAAAATGTTAATTTCTACATTATTAGATAGTTGACATTTATGCAGCTTAGATGTAGGCTAAGTTGTCGTAGATTATTTGGCTATTTGAGTATTTGTGGTTGTTTCTTTGCATAAATAAGGCTACACGAATGGCATGCGTGAATTTGCACTTGCGACAGATGGATGCACCTTGTCTGTTCCAACTTTTTGCTGCCTCTTCATCGATCTGTTTGGTTTTTACAGCGACGTTTCCTTCACCCGCTTCGGGGTAGATCCATGTCGTCTTCCAGTTAAATTTAGCCAATTACTGATTTAAGAAAAGAAAGGCAGCGATCTTTTCAGTCTCAGAATAGAGACAAATATATTTACACATAGCTCAACGCAATCTGCTTTCCGGAATATCTTGCACAAGCAACACACTCGTGGAGAGCTCGGACGTGTTTTTGTTTACTGCCCCTAGTGTATAGGATGATCGCGTGATACAATAACGTTCCTACTTTGTTGCCTGGGTCATTATGAATTCAGAAGCCAAGGCAAGCACCTTCAGTAATTTGGATGACATGGACAGTAGCACCACTGCTGAGAAATGGTGCTGGATACTCAGACTTCAGAGCAAAGGAAAAACACAAGATAGTCCGACCATAGGGTGACCACCATCTCCAGCGACAGACAACCCAAATCGGTAATATGCAAGAAAACTTTCTCTGTCCCTGATGAAGATAAAACAGTAATTATTTTACAGGACTGTCCTCGGTTCCCAAAGAAAAAATCAGAGATCTGGTCACCCGGCTTAGTAGTATACCCCCTGTCAACACAATACAGGCCCCAGTCACCTTAGCCTATAAACACAATGCACAGTGGATGACATCCTAAGGTACAGAATATTCGGACAAAGCTCAAGCAAGGAGCCAGTTGTATATGCAGACACACAGCTCATAGGGAGCCAGTTGTATATGCAGACACACAGCTAATAGGGAGCCAGTTGTATATGAGACACACAGATCATAGGGAGCCAGTTGTATATGCAGACACACAGCTCATAGGGAGCCAGTTGTATATGCAGACACACAGCTCATAGGGAGCCAGTTGTATATTCAGACACAGCTCATAGGGAACCAGCTGTATATGCAGACACACAGCTCATAGGGAGCCAGTTGTATATTCAGACACAGCTCATAGTGAGCCAGTTGTATATGCAGACACACAGCTCATAGGGAGCCAGTTGTATATGAGACACACAGCTCCTAGGGAGCCAGTTGTATATGAGACACACAGCTCATATTGTATATTCAGACACAGCTCATAGGGGACGTAGAATATAGAAAGAACTTACAGGAGAAATTTATAAGAAATCACAGATATTTAATAGATAAACATGCAAAAACATGTCAAAACAGACATTATGAGACAAACATTTTATCACTTCGAAAACAGAAAAAAGTCACCAAAATATCGTCCTCCCTTACTCCCTCATTGACATCCATTATAAACACTACGAACCCGGGCGATTTGCGGGCTCCTCTTTTAACATGGAGTGAACGGCAACATGGAGTGTTGGAAGGTTTTTGTTGCACTCAGCCACTGAATAAACAAAACCATACAAATGGCATAAGTGCTCTACAGTTTATTATAAGTAGGCTACTGTAACCGCTAGTGTGGTTTCTAGCCATTTGTGTAATTCAATTCTGGTAATCCAGGTTGACCATTCACTTCCTCCTCCTCAGTGCAGTGACCAATCGCATGAAAGGAAAGCAGTTCTTAGCCTGATGCTCTTCCTCACTCTGCCCTGAAGTTGAGGGAGTCTGACAGAGTGGAACAGGGACAGTGGATTCTGACAAGAAAAGGTTTGTAATTATATCCACGGACTATGCAAAATTATGTTTACATATTTTTATTCCCAATAAATACATCATCATAAACTAATATTGTAACTCATATTTACCTGAGACTATATCAGTATCAGTCATGTTTTTGTTCAAGTAGTTGTCAAAGGATGGGGCATCGGCTGCTGATTTGGTTTTCTGTGTTAAATACATATAAATAAATAAAATACTCATTTAGAATTGAGTGTTTTAGAGTAGTGAGTATTACATTCATATTAAAGCAGTTAAAACATATCTAATTATAGGTTCAATTTTTACCTTAGAGAATATCTTGACCTTAGGAATTTTTGGGAGGAATCTTAGGATCCCCCTCCTGATTCCCCTCCTCTCCTTTGCCTGTGGTGCATGATCCTCTCGATATATGTCAGACTGAGAAAAATTGGCCATCACATCCTTGACCATCGCTTCAATCAGCAGATTTAGAAGGTCAGTCAGTATCTGTGAGGCTGATGCGGATGCTGGAACCAAGGAGTCTGGCTTTTCTTTGTAGGGAGAAGGTAGCTTAAAGCAAGGGAGAAGGAAATGCTTCAAGGTTTCCTCAGCAAAGGTGTGCACAAACTGAGAGGCAATGCGCTTCCTCATAACTTCACCTTTCCCAGCGTTCAGCAGCTCTGTATCTGAGGTAGACTTGCTCATGGTCCTTCTGCTGCTCTTCTTGAATAGGCCATAAACCCTCCCAGTGAGATCATCAGAGAGTGAGCTGCTGGATAGAGATTTGTCCAGCCTGACCGCAATTGAGTGGAGATCTCCATGCTGTGAGGATGACCCAGACACTTGTTCCAAATCAAGCTTTTCATTGACAGTCTTGACAATCTTTTCAATGGTTTCTCTGGAGATACCTGCAGGTAGTCCACACTGGTTGTGGTCACTCATATCGATGTATGTGTGTTTGATAATGGTCCCATCAGCTGTGAGCTCAGAAATGGAAACAGGTAAAACCTTGTCGCTGTTTTCTGACCATCCACTTACATTTGAATGTGATGAGGAGGAGGCAGCTATCTCTTCTACTGGGGTCAGCTCTTGATCATCGTCGACGCCAATGTTTTTAAGCATTGCATTTAAGATGTCAGTAATCATCTCTACGTCCACTGATCTATCTAGACCCTTTGACTTTGGAAGGCCCTTCTTAATGCAGATAAGGACGGCACTAATTACTTTTTTGGCATATGTGTTGGTATTGCATTTGAGTTCAGTGCCAACTTGTTGACATTTAGTGAAGAAATCCAGAACCTTCCCCTGTAGACCTTCCAACATCTTCAAACAGGTTGTCCAGATAACATTCAAATCCTCTGGACTTTTCTGAGTTGTTTCAGATGCTTTTAATGACACCCTCTCTTTGTTCCCTTTGGCATCCAGGGTAGTTTGGTCCATAGTATCGCTGGATTGGAAATCCAGCAGCGTCTGTATGCCTCCAACAACTTCAACAACCACATCTGACGCGGTAGAGTTTACAGCCAGAGAACAGGACTGACCCATGATTTTTTGAGCTGTCTGGAGCAGGACATGGCACACATCTTTTGTAACTCTGGTTTTAATGTTGTCGCTGAACAGTTTTTGGATGACCTCAGTCAAAGACGTGACAATGTCGTCAGTGCCAGTGGAGCCAGAGCCTCCAGCTGCATGAGTCTCAGGCTGTTTGTTCTCCAAACTACATTTGTTGTCTTTTGTGCTCTGCTTCAGGGACTCAGTGCTCATCTTCATGTCAGTCAAAAACTGGTCAACAATGTCTGCGGCAACCAAATCCAGGTCTTTAGAGGTGAACTTAGCCCATGGCAAGGCATCCATCTCATTAACAGGGGAGGATTGCAGAGAGATGTGGCTTTGGACTGAAGCAACAAGAATGCCAATCACTGCCTCAAATGCATTCATTTGGAATTCCACACTATATAATCTCTTCAAGCATTTCATGTATGTCACTTCATGTACGTCATCCTCTGTCAAGGTAGACGAGTATTTCTGAAAATCATCCTCAGTGAAAAATGAGAAGCTGGATGAAGCCATATCACTCAGTCGGAACAGGAGGTTGTCTTCTAAACTTCTGTTGGCAGATGGCAAAGGTGAATCTTGACCTTTGCCAGGCAGACAGGCAGAAAGCACTGCTTTTAACACATTTTTGGTGCAGGAATCAAGTTGATATGGGTTAAAAAGAAAGTCTGTGTTGCTGTGCGTCGTGCGAAGTTCAACAGAGCTCAGTGCAGTCGACAGTGGAAGAACTGGGTCACTGTTGCAGTGTGCTTGGAGACCTGATATTTGTAGATGTCCAAAAAAGTCCTTTAGTACCATCTTCAAATTCATATAAATCTTTGTTGCAGCTATCTGCACCTTGCCTGCTCTTCCTCTGTTGTCAACTACGAGGGTATCTGTTGAAGTCCTCAGTTCTGCTTCATCGTTGCTCAAAGACTTAGTTATATCCTTAGAAGACTGAGTTGTCATCTTCATGGTCGCTACAAATGTCTCAATGACACTGGCAGCAGTCTCCTCAATGAGTTGATAACAGAAAACAGGTAAATCACAGATATTTTCCACTGCTCTGCCATGGGAAGTTGCAATGTCACTAGGATGCAAACTGCTATCCGTTGAGGGAGAAGAGTTAAAATCTTTCCTAATGCGAACATCACTAACTGCTTTCTTGGCCTTATCTCGAAATTCTTCTGTAGAAACTGCCTTCTTAATTTGCTCAGGTGTTAGATCTTTGGCATTCATTGAGCAGATGTTTAAGGAACTGCACTGACAAATCAAAACTTTTTTGATCGTGTCTAGCCACCTTTTTGCAGGTGTGTTTTTGTTGTTATCAACCAAATAGGACTCCATGTGGTTGATGACTGCTTTTATAGCGCCTCCCATAGCTGAAGTCAGGGATGAATGGATCGCTGTCTGAGAACTGCTGATCTGGCCTGTTGTAAGAACCTTTACAGGCATCTCTTCATTTCCATTCATCTTGAGACTGACATCTTCAATCAGCTTGTTAACACTCTTGGTTAGCCTGATAGCAGACACATCTGACCCAAGTGAAACTGAGTGCTTCCTCTCCACCAAAGTGGAATTGATCCTCATCACTACCTCCTTAGCGATGTCAGCACTTAAACTCTCTGAGCCAGCGGCGGATCCCATCACACCGAGTGTCCTCAAGGTCTCCTCTACATTGGTTTGTACCTGCTCCTTTGTGATGCCAAGTTGTTGCAGCAGTGTGCACTGGGACCTAAAGAAAGCATACTATCTAATTTAAGCCTGAATTCCACATAGCATGATGGGCCATCAACTTTTGAGCTTTACCAGTGCATTCCAGTAATATTAATTCACAATAATTGTGCCACATACCTTGTTTTTGAGGAAAGTGAGGGATGGCTGGATGTACGGAAGCAACAGATGTTTATCGCTTTTGAAATGATTCTGGTCAGAACCCCATCCTTGATTACGACCACGTCATGTTCATCTTCAATGAATCCCACAGTTGATTTTGGACGAGAGCAAGCAGGCTCAACACGTTGAATGTTCTCTTGGACAGACAGGAATTGTTGTGGGTCCTCTTCCAACATCTTCATGAGTGCTGGGAGAAGATATGTCATGGCACTCTCTTTCACATGACTCATCAGTTTTTGGCAGAGTGTGACAAACTGCAGTTTTGTCACCTGTGGGGTGAAAATAACATGATCATACTTTTGTTATCAAACTTTTGTTGCACCGACTAATTATGAGGAATATATGTAACATAGCATTGAAGATATTCACAGGATCAGCCATTGCCTCACAGAACGTAGCCCAGTCCCTATTGAAAAAGAAGACCATTAATGCTTGAGGAAAGTATGAGCAAACAGTATCTAAACAATGTTATGGAATCAAAAAATAATCATACGTCTCTGAGAGGTCCTTAAGGTATTCACAGAGAAATGAAAACTCATCTGGTGGCGTGATGGGGGGTGTAGGCAGATCTCTCTTCAACGATGCCTCACGGACAAATGAATCAGCCCGAGAAGGAGCCAAGGTAAGGTTAGCTGGCAGAGGTAAACATGCATACTGTAAGATCACTTGGATCGCCTTTTTTGATTATAATGTTTAAATTCATACTGCTCCCTTGAGCTCAAACACAACTCAGTTGTGTCCCCTTCAATCGGATGCAGTGTAAATGAAGGACATCTCTGGTTGTTCTTAATAATTACACTGTAAGCCAATTTAAAGAAACTTTACCAGCATCAAAGGTGCTGCTCACTTCCTTTTGGATGGCCCCCTCACTGGGCCTCATTGTTTTCTAGAATCACAAATAAAGAAACAGACAAAAAATACATATTGAACTGTTTTTACATGGTCTGCTGAAACATATTTTTTTAGCATGACTAAAAGGTGCATAATATATTCTAATCCAGGAAAATATTTTTTTGCGGATGTTATTAATATCAACATTAACTACATAAACTTGTTATTCACATCTAATAATATTAGCTTTTTATTAACATGATCTTTTTATTTATGTCTAACAGTATTTGAAAAAATAAATTGATATTGCATTACAATTTAGCCTATTGTTCTTCCAATATCATTTCACATTAATTCTGGGTTAAATTAATAATTTTGAATTAAATACTAGGCCTAAATGAAGGTCTCAGTAAAACACACTTACCTCACTTTATATATTTTGCACTTTGTTTAGAAATATAAGCATTTGGAGAAGGGAAAAATGTTGTCCTCTGTGGTTGCCCTATATATCAGAAATGAACAGTCAAAACTAGAGTCTTGAAAAGTTACAATGCTTTAATGATGTCATAATACTGATACATCATGTCATTATTGTGTCATGTTCATACCAGAGAATGGCTCTGGTTCATCCCTAAGCCCAAAGATTCTACTGTAGAATGCCAAACATTCTTTGTCCAAGCTTACAGTTTGTCATGTATAATGCCAATAGACATGTTTATGTCAGCAAGACATTGACCTTTCAGACACCAGAGGCGACTCCTCCATTGAGGAAAGGGAGGAAATTTTTAAAGAAAGAACTTCCAGGAGAAAATTATAAAGAATCACAGATATTTAATAGATAAACATGCAAAAACATGTCAAAACAGCTCAAATAATTCTATTTTATCACTTCGAAAACAGAAAAAAAGTCACCAAAATATTGTCCTCCCTTACTCCCTCATTGACATCCATTATAAACACTACGAACCCGGGCGATTCGCAGGCTCCTCTTTTAACATTGAGTGAATGGCAAAAAGGGAGGAGCGTCCTCCCTTTGGGCGGGTCAGTTCAAAATGCTCGTCTGCCATCAATCAGCCAATCACCGGAGCCACATTTGTCAATGGGCCCAATCAGAATGAAAGGGTGGGTTGACGGGTTGACAGGTAAGGTCTTGTACTACTGTCATTGTCGACAGACCTGTCATTCGTGAAAATGTGGACGGCGGAGAATTTTAGCATTTGTAGAGTTTTGCTTTGTTGTGTCAATAAAAAAAAGGATAGACAAACGAGACGTTGTATTCATGCTGTTAAATATTTCACACACTGGAGGACGATGAGAAGGTGAAAATTAAAACAGAGGGGAGACCAGTTCCAAAAATTGACATTGAAAAACCGAATGGTAAGGTCAGTGTGTTTAACACCACATGGCTAACTGCTAGTGTCATCACCAATCGTCTATATTGCTGGCCTTGCCTGTTGGTTGGGAAATCTCAAACATGGTCTGTGCAGGGATTTAGTGACCTTAAAAATTTGGACAGGGCCACCAAGTGTCACGACAAGTGCAACTACCACGTTGGTGCAGCTATTCGCGTAAAATTGCTAGGTAGCGTGCCAGTGGATCAACTTGTGGATGGGGGTGCCCGGTTGCAAGTGGCACAGCACAATGCTAAAGTGCGTCGTTGTAATTCTCTCTCTCTCTCTCAACAATCCACCCATCCCATCTACTCACATTTACCCGCTCATTCACCCACCTGACCACTTTAACCCTTTGTCCTCTCCTATTTTTGTGACCACCAGTTGCCACTGGAATATAGCACAGCTGAGGGGTGTTGTTAGGACTGAAGGGGCTTATTGTTTTGTGTTGTGTTGTATATGAGACACACAGCTCATGGGGAACCAGTTGTATATTCAGACACAGCTTGTTCCAGAGCTTGGGGCAATCCCTACAAAAGTCCAGTCTTCCTGGCTTTTTAGCCTAATGAGGTAGAAATAGTAGGTGGAGTTGGTCCACTGACTTGAGAGATCGAGCTGGGACTTGAACTTTAAACAACCAAATATATCCATCTCTATCTTAAAATTTAAGATTTTTCATCAACCATCAATTACTTCAGGGCCAGTTCAGTATCAATTACTTTGGGATTCAAACCCATCCAGGACTCACACAAAATCCATCTTGCTGTCATAATAATGGTGTCCTGCTTTGTCCTATGGACTATCAGAAAGCTCTAGAAGACTGAGCTCTTCAGAAAGCACCTCCTGTCCCAGCACAATAGTGCATTCACAGGAAACAGGGAAGTAGGGAGTTTCTGATGTTTTGAAGGTCTTGACCAGTCTAGAGTAATGTAGCCCCCTCTGACATCAGAAATGCCCAACTTCCCAGCATCCCATGAACACATTTTTGTTCTGGGACAAGAGGTGCTTTCTGAAGAACTATTAGCCTGTACTTTCCTACCCCTTGCCCTTCTCCACCCTTGACTGTCCGTTAGCTCTTAAGTTCACTTCTGTGCTCTCACCCTCTGGAACGCCCCCTAGTGGCATTCTTAAAAATGTCTTCTATGAAGCTTGATTTAACTTCCTCTCTTGTAAGTCACTTTGGATAAAAGCACCTGTTAAATGCATGAATCTGAAATGTAAATGTGAATCTGTGCAGTTCAAAGGGAAAATCCCCTTATAAAAATACAGTTTTACTCATCTGTTCATATTCAGAACGTGCATACTCTGCTACACTAAAATGACATATTTCAGTGCTACATTACACTAAAAGACAAACTGACATTGGTTGAAATAATCTCGGCTATTTATTCAGTTTAATCATGAACATGCATGGACTCTGCATGGTTTTCCCCCCAAGAACAAACTACAGATCAGGTCTGTATTCAATACCCAAGACAGGTTAAGCATATCTACAAAACAATGCATTACAATGACTCAGTGTATGTCCAATGCAAAAATAGGCCACTTAAAAATTAGTAACAGTAAAGATATTTAAACTGTTCGAAATCATATCTGCCAAGAAAGTCACCACATTTCATTTTCAGTTGGTCTTAGTACACGCAAGTCACAAAAGTAAACTTTTATAAACATAAAAAGAGTTCTGTCTGCAACAGATTGCAACTAGTCTAGTTGTGTCTGAGGAGTGTTAGTAGAGTCCTGACACCTCAAGAGCCTCCTAGTCATTGAGAGGGAGCTTGGGCTTTTTGGTTGGCTGGCTAGGACGCTCGACTTGTGATTTATGCACAGTCCTCGGGTTTAGTGCACTACTAACGGCTCTTCTCCAATGTGGGTGCCCTGGTGTCGCGTGAAAGCGCCCTCGTACGTGAAACCCTTCTCACATTGAGTGCATTGGTACGGCTTCTCCTCCATGTGAGTCCGCCGAGGCTTTCTCAAAGGTTTCGTTTCTCTGTGAGTGCGAGGGTGTTGTCGTGTCAAAGCCTTGCCACACTGAATGCAGTTGCTGAATGCTGTCTCTCCCGCAGGCGTGAGCTGGTCAAATTTAGGAGGATATTTCACAATGACCCTCGTGCCGCAGTGAGCACAACTATATGGTCTCTCTCTGGTGTGAATATACTGGTGTCTAATCCTGTCACAGTTTCGAGTGAAGCTTTTCCCACACTGGCTACAGGAGTACGGCCTTTCTCCTGTGTGAGTGCTCTTGTGCTGTTTGAGATGGGAGACTTGAATAAAGCTCTTGCCGCACAGAGTGCAGTGGTACGGCCTCTCTCTTGTGTGAGTGCGCTGGTGTCGTTTAAGCGCCGAGGCGCAAGTGAAGCGCTTGCTGCAGTCTGTGCAGGGGTACAGTCTCTCTCTTGCTTCTCTCACACACTGGTGTGTCTGCAGCTCAAAGAGAGAGCGGTAGGATTTTATGCACAAAGCGCAAACATGTCGCTTTGATTTCTCTGAGGTCTCTGGGCGGGAGGGGGAGAGGGAAGGAGATGTTCGCTTTGATTTCTCTGAGGTCTCTGGGTGAGAGGGGGAGAGGGAAGGAGATGTTCGCTTTGATTTCTCTGAGGTCTCTGGGTGAGAGGGGGAGAGGGAAGGAGATGTTCGCTTTGATTTCTCTGAGGTCTCTGGGCGAGAGGGGGAGAGGGAAGGAGATGTTGGTTTTGATTTCTCTGAGGTCTCTGGGCGAGAGGGGGAGAGGGAAGGGAATGCTCCTTTTCCTGCTTTTGAAAGAAAAAATATGCAAACACAGAAAAGAGCCTGTGGACAATGTGGGCAAACAATAATATCTTGATGATTCTTGGGCAATAGTATGGCAAAAACAATAATGTGTCAATATCCTTTATAAATGTCTCTTACAAGTTCTATTAACGAACATTGATGGAAAACTTATAAAGCATTAAAGTAAAATTGCAAGCTCAAGTGCAAAATTCAACTAGATCTCCCTATATGTGTGTGTGTGTGTGTGTGTGTGTGTGTGTGTGTGTGTATGTGGTTTTCATCCTTAGTATTCCCCACCTGAATGAGTGTAGTCTTCCCCTCCATCTTCAGATACTGGAGCATCTATGTGCCTCCGTCCATCTGATGAGATGGGGGACATCTGAAGGGGAGACGAGACATTTATGAGTTTGTCTGATGCTGAAAGAGGAAATGTTTGTCTGATGCTGAGAGACATTTATGAGTTTGTCTGATGCTACAAGAGGAGGCGTTTCAGAGTTTGTCTGATACTACAAGAGGAGACATTTATGAGTTTGTCTGATACTACAAGAGGAGACATTTATGAGTTTGTCTGATACTACAAGAGGAGACATTTATGAGTTTGTCTGATACTACAAGAGGAGACATTTATGAGTTTGTCTGATACTGAAAGAGGAAATGTTTGGCTGATGCTGGGAGACATTTATGAGTTTGTCAGAACTGAAAAATGAGACAATGATGGGCTTGTCTAATTCTGCAAGACATTAATGAATTTGTCTAAATGTGAGATGAAATGTTTTTAGGAGTTATATATGCAACAGCAAAAACAAATACAGTACCTGAATCTGTTCAGTTTTTATGTCTGCAGCTGAAGAGGAGGTCTGCTCTGTTCTGAGGCCAATTCTTTCTGCAGCAGAGAAAGGAAGATGAACGTTCATTCAGTTTATTCATGCACCAGAAACACTCTGAATGACAGGAATGGAGGACTGCGTGCTATTTTCTCATTTTGCAATGGAAGGCATTCAATTTTGATTTATTAAAAGTCATTTTACAAGCCCAATTAAAACGGCAAATTTAGGCCAGGGATTGAAATAGTCAATTTTGGCCAAATGCACTTTTTGACAACCACAACTGAATTCTAACTGATTTGTGACATTTGACACACTTCTCCTAACTCAACACTTCCTAACCACACTTCTCCTACTCAACACTTCTCCTAACTCAACAAAGACAATGTGAGAATTGGCCTGGGAAAACCAGCACCTCGTTCAGACCTGCATTTCAACCCTGCTGAGCTGGACTCACTGTAAATTTGAGTAGGTTCTCCATTTTGTTTTGTACAGAGGGCCTGGACATTTCAAACGCCTGCTGAGAGCTGGAGCTAGCACTGTAGGGAGATGGTAATTGAGTAGAAGTTCTCCATTTTTTGTAAGAGGGCTGGACTTCAACGCCTGCTGAGAGCTGGAGCTAGCACTGTAGGGAGATGGTAATTGAGCAGAAGTGCGTAAGAAGGCATGGCCAGGCTAGGTCAGAGGTTTGCCATTCTGCTACCTTTAATGCATGTGTGTCATAAACATGAGATGAGGTTCATTGTTCTAAGCGGAGAACACAGAAGGTCCCCAACATAAGCAGGTGTGAACAAAAGACAGAGTTTCTGACTGGCTCAGGAACAATCATTTTAACATGGAACACCAAAAGGCTGATTCATCACAGAACAAAACTATTCAAATTTGCAGCCTGGTGTAAACAGAGAATATAACTGTATGTGGTGTGTGTGTGTACTTGTGTTTCTACCCACAACTTCTTACCAGACTGATTGCATTCTTCATATCCATGCCCAGCATTTTCTTCTTTGATCTGAGGCACCAGCAGACTCAATGTGTCAGATGAGACCAGTGGATCTGACCAGCCGCAGGCTCCCGTTCGCTCCACCTCTGACCTGGGACAGGCCAATCAGCAAACAGAGGGAAAGCTAAAAGCGATGACGTTGAATTCAAACGACGCGTTCCACAGCGTTACGTACATCACAGCCAAACAGTAGCGATTGGTTGAAGCAGAAAGTATCTGCCCACCGCTGAGCGAACATACGCCAACTGCTAGAGTTCAGACGCTTTTCACAAAGTGAACTGATGTGAAAGCGGCTGATGCACCAGGCTAAAAGGCATCAGCTAAATGCAAAAATGTAAACAAAATATACATTTACGGTACCAAGTGCCAGCGCACGGAGAACCTCAGCAACAGACCACATGGCCAACAGAATGAATGAAACACTGTATATCGTATACTTTGGCACACTGTATTTTTATGTATACAATATGTATATCTATGTATATAATATGTATACATCATCCAACAGGCTCACATTCAGTTTGTTCCAGCAAAGTGAAGACAAAAGTCAGTTAAAAGATCGAACCATGATGAATCATGATGGCTTTAAACGCTCATGTCTACCCTATTCCTGCAGCGGGCCTGTGCGTGTGTGTGTGTGTGCATTGAGGTATGGGTGTGTATGGTATGTGTGTGTGTGTGTGTGTGTGTGGTGTGTGTGTGTGGTATGTGTGCATAGAGGTATGGGTGTGTATGGTATGTGTGCGTGCGTGCGGGTGCGTGGTGTGTGTGTGTGGTATTTGTGTGCGTGTGTGTGTGGTGTGTGTGTGTGTGTATGTGTGTGGTATTTGTGCGTGTACCTGATGCTTTGTAGCTGATGACGCAGATCTCTTAGTTCATTTTTCAGGAGAGTCACAGTCTTGATAAAAACACACACACACACGCATGTTATCCATATGCACACATAAAGGTCATCAATGTGATATCAATAAAATTTTACCCCTCCACTCTCTCTCTCTCTCTCTCTCTCTCTCTCTCTCTCTCTCTCTCTCTCACACACACACACACACACACACACACCTGGTCAGCTTGTGTGAGCAAGTTGTCTTTTGCTTCCAGTTGTTTCTGTAAGTTATCGATTTTCAGCTTCATCTGTTTGTTTTCCTTCACCTGTTCAGTCACACACTCTCTCTCTCTGTCACACACACACACACACACACACCTGGTTGGCCTGTCCCAGTGAGCTGTGTTTCTCCTCCAGGTGTTTGTGCAGTTCATCGATCTGCAGCTTCAGCTGTTTGTTTGCCTCCACCTGCTCAGTAAAGCTCCGCCCAGTCTCCGCCGCCTCCTCTTCCAGACGGCGAATCAGCACACAGAGCTCTTGGTTCTGTCCTATTTCATGCTGATAAAATCACAGCAGGATAAAACACACACATGTGGGTGCACTCACACTCACTCACACACAAACACACACACACACAAACACACACAGATAAATACTAGTGAATCTGTCAGCATGACTTTAGTTTGTAAGTGCTGTTGATATTCCAACAGCCCATAATACTCAGAAATGTAGGCTGTGTGTGCAGTGAGCACCAGATATCTTTACTGAAGTGAAATCAGATTAAAATCCCAATCAGACAAAATTTTACAAACAATTTAGAGGTGGAAAATGTATATTCGTGAGCATATCTTCAGAAACAGATGTCTGGAATGACATTGGAACCTGGAAGCTTCACTTAGAAACCCTGTATTCATGTATTTGAGGTACTGTAATTTACTGTGTGTGTGTGTGTGTGTGTA
Source organism: Tenualosa ilisha (assembly GCA_015244755.2). Taxonomy (NCBI): domain Eukaryota; kingdom Metazoa; phylum Chordata; class Actinopteri; order Clupeiformes; family Clupeidae; genus Tenualosa; species Tenualosa ilisha. The sequence continues at coordinate 253,129 of PYXC01000227.1, read as the reverse complement.
TGTATGTGTGAATGATCTTACCTGTAATGCCTTTATGATGTACTGGGTGGCCTTCTCCAGGTCGATGCAGGCTTACTTATGACCCAAGTCAACATGCTGAACAATGTCATCCATCTAAACACAACCACAATAAAACTACATTCCATTACATAATACAAATAAGTGTGTATGTGTGTGTGTGCAGAGTAAGGACAGCATGGGAGGTAGGGAGAGACAGAGGACACAGAAAAAGGGTGTCATAGCCTGACAAAAAGTAACATGACGTCTATAACAGACCATTAAAAACAGCAGCAGGATCCAGCACACAGTAATCTATCCGGACCGAACTCAACTCCAAACTCTTTTGTTTGTTTGGATAAGTTAGCCTACACGACTGGTACGCGTTAATTTGCACTAGGAAGGTGCGACACACCTTGTCAGTTCCAACTCTGCGCTGTCTCTGCCACAGGCGATGTGTTGACTGCGACGTGTCCGTCGTCCGCCTCTAAAGATCCCTACTTGTAGGCTGGTGTGTTGAGCGCTTGGGGGCGGGGCTCGGCCGCGCTGGCTGTCACAGGCGCACCTGAAGCCGTTTGGTAGTAATTGGCGGGCGTGCCTGTGGCAGCTGGTGAGCTGGCAGATGAGCAGGAGAGGTTTTAATTGGGTTTTTGACTATTGTGGGGGAGAGCAGGGTCAGAGAAGGGCTGCTGAGATTTCTGCCACACTCTGCCGTGTCGGGACGTGGGTCGTAGTGTTCGGCCGGACGCTTTGGGAGCTGGGGGTAAGTGGCATCGGGTAATGCGCGTTGTAGTGCAGTTGCAGTGAAGAGCCCCACGTCCGGCAGCGGTGGCTGAGAGGCCAGCAGTATCCCCATTTTTTTTCCTGGTGCACAATACGGTGGAGGTGCTGTGTTTTCGGGGGAGTGATTTTCCTCCCCCGTGGTTTAACTGTGTGCATGTGGGTGAGTGCGTGTGCGTGTGCGTGTGCGTGTGTACGTGTGTAGCTTAAATTACATACTTCCGCTGAGTGTAGGAAGGCGTTACAGATCCTAGCTGGAATTGCTGTGATTTACCTCATTATTATGCCCTTTTGGCATAATAATGAAATGAATGACATGATGAATTGTTGTTTGTGATTTCCCTATTTAGGATGATTACAGTGGTGTTTGGTAATATTTGCTAGTGCTCTGTAGGGCCATCCTAGTAACTCCGAATTGTTTATTTATTGACTTACGCACTCGCACTTTGCATCCACCGTCTGGCTGTGTGAATATGGGTTATTTTGTCTCCTCATACCATTTTTATTGATGAATTTGTAAAAAGAATAAAATATACTTTTCACTTTGAGTTCTCTGGTCCGTTCCCCTGTTTTCGTGTCAGAGTTGTCCATTAGAGCCTGTGTGGTTTAAATTTAGCCGATTGGTGTGTGGTTTTAAATTTTATTTAGCCGATTGCTTTCATACACCGATTTGAAAAAAGAAAGGCAGCCTTCTTCTCAGTCTCAGAATACAGACCTCAAACATAGCTCAACATGTTTTCCTTCCGAAATGTCTGGCAAAAGCAACTCACATGTTGAGAACTCGGTCGTGTTTTTGTTTTCTTCTTCGCCTGCCACCTCTAAAACTTTAGTAAATCACAGAAACTTACCGCCCTCTAGTGTTTAGGATGATTGCATAACAATACCAAATCTGAATCTGAACATAACTGTCTTTTAAGGTTAGCCTACTAGTTTGTGTTTTCGTTTTTTTGCTGGGGCTTAAGCTATTTAAACATAGACTAGAAACTGAACAGTCCAAACAGAATCAACAATAGCATTGATAGTGTAATAAATCCTATAAATTCCCACCCCTATCCCTGAACCCTAGGCTCATTATCCCTCATATCCCTATTGGTTTATGATCCCTCATAGTAAGCTGCTGGTGGTCCGCTGGCTTTTTGCTCATCGATTCTCTAGCGCCCCCTGCCGGTGGCCTGGTGCTCTTTCGCGATGTGTGGTATTTTTTTTTTTGTATTTTTGTATAATTGGGAATCTCTGCATAACATTTCACATAAAAGGCTAGGCTATTTTTTTTTCTCAAGCTAAACTTAACTGCCTTAACTGCAACCAAAATAATGTGTTTTTTCTGTGTTGATAAGCAATCTCATTCTTTTAAGGGGCTGGAGAACAGAAACCAGTTTTACCTTGAATTAGGAGAGGTTGTGCATAGGAACAGAACTGTGAATGAATTAGGTGAGGTTGTGCATAGGAACAGAACTGTGAATGAATTAGGAGAGGTTGTGCATAGGAACAGAACTGTGAATGAATTAGGAGAGGTTGTGCATAGGAACAGAACTGTGAATGAATTAGGTGAGGTTGTTCATGGACACAGAACTATGAATGAAATTCAAGGCACTAATGGTGGCCCACAGGCTCCATCTACCTGAATACTCTCCTAAAGCCCTATGTCACCCACCGACCACTACGCTCCTCTAAGGAACGTTATCTAGCACGGCCAACACCTTGCGCAGGTCAATCCAGACTCTTCTCATGTGTTGTTCCATGCTGGTGGAATGACCTTCCAAGTGCTTCCAGATCAACTGATACCCTCTCCACCTCTAAGAAACTCTTGAAGACCCAGGTCTTCCAAGAATATCTCCTGGCTTGAATTTTGAGAATACACTTAACCTCTTATACTTAATCTCTTTTTTATACTGCACTTTTATTACACTATTGCACTTTCAACTTAAAATAGTGCAGTTTTATGTTAGCAATATGCACTCTTTGTTAGTTTCTTTCATTGTGTTGTAGCTTGAATGTTATCCTCTTTTGTAAGTCGCTTTGGATAAAAGCATCTGCTAAATGCATAAATGTAAATGTAATGCAAAAACTCAGGAAACACCGTTGGTTGCTTTAGGATCTTGCTGTGCTGCACTGTGGGTGTATGTAAACAAGCTGCCATAGCACATGCGTTGGATGCATTACCTGAAAGAAATGGCAGTGCTTGCAAAGTGGGCACTAGGATGTTGCTGTAAATTAGATGCATTACCTTGAAGAAATGGCAAATGGCAAAAATGTAGTTTTGAATTGAATCTGAAACTGTAATATTTTGAAACGGAATCTGGCTAAATCTAAATGGATTTCGATTAAAATTTGTTTTAAAATGTGTTTCCAAGTCTTTTGGTTTTTCATTATTTGTCTTTTTGTGTAGTTCTACAGCCTGAAAAGCACACATAATCTGGACAGCAATGGCCGATCCATGACCACTAACATCAGTTGTGTGTTTTGCAGCAAATGGTGTGTTCCAGCTCTCCTCTCCTATCAGACCAGCTCTCAGCAGCTGAGGAGCCACAGGTCTGTTCAGAACAGCTGATCTCACCTGAGGACCAGCAACCAGCGGTCTTATGTGCTCATGGTGATTCACCTCTATCCTCAGGACGTGTTGAAAGTTCACTAGTCCAAAGTTTACCTGACGCCCAGAGCCTGAGTCCACTGGTCTTACCTGATGCCCAAGATCTGCTAGACTATTCTGGCGTCCAGAGTTTGTGTCCACTGGTCTTACCTGATGCCCAGGATCTGCTAGAGTAAGAATAAGTCCATCTATGTCTACAGAGCCTCAGAGTCCGAGTCCACTGGTGTTGTCTGATGCCTGTAGTCCACGTCTAGGGGTCTCATGCCAGACAGACGAAATGATGCCTGGTAGCATCAAAGAGGAGCACATCCTTCATGGATATGGAGGGAGCAGACAGCCTGGTGAGGTTTTTTTTTTTTTTTTTTGATGGAATGAACACACACACACACACACACACACACACACACACACACACACACACACACACACACACACATGGATATGGAGGGAGCAGACCGCTTGGTGAGGAGGTTTTTTTGGATTGAACACACACACAGACACAGTCTCATCCCTCATTCAGGCTTCACTGGTATCATCTGATGAACTGAATTTGCTTGTGGCCCCTGTCTCTGAAGATGAGGAAGATGGTGATGGTGGTTAAGAGTATGGAGACTGCAGTTATTTAGGTGAGGAGCTTTTTAAATTTGTTACAGGAAAGACAGTGGTTTCAGAGCCCAGCACCCCAACCGTGACTAAGTATGGTTACACGCACAGTGAATTTGGACTAAAGCAGAGCAAGCTCCTGAATAATCTGTTTCCATGTGTGGAAGAGTAGTGTGCTACAGGAATATTCCCATATACGTGTCAGTCGCTCTAATCCGGTTAGGTCACTGACGTAGCCTACAAAGTTGCAGATTTGCACACTGTTAGACATTTACAGTTCATCACGTCAGCTGATGACACAACTTCCTTGATGTGTGCCAGGATGGCAGCTGGCAAACAGCTTCTAGATACACTACTGCCACCTTCTGGCTGTTTTGAGAATTACCAACCTTCAGGTTCTACGTAGCCTGATGAGTCTGAAATTCACTTCATGTTATTAATTTAGGACAGCCAATCAGCATACATCTCCACCTCACATCCTGTCCATCACACCATTGGTTCTCCAACTGGGGTCCAGGACCCCACGGGTGCCCAGCGCATTCCTAGGAAGTCAGTGAGAGACTTTACTACAGTCACATCTAACTGAACAAATGGATGTGCCTGTATGGTTAGAGCTGATAAGCTGGTGCTTTGGTGCTGTCAACACAACCTAGAGCTAAACACTCTCAAGACAGTGGAGATGGTTGTGGACTTCAGGAAGCACCACACAGTGCTGCCTCCCCTCATAATATCCAACAGCCCAGTGTCAGAATTGGACTCATTCAAGTTTCTGGGATTCATCATTTCCCAGGATATGAAGTGAGATTCCAACATCAGCTTCATCCTAAAAAGTCGCGCAGTAGAGGATGCACTTCCTATGGCAACTGCAGAAGCATGGCCTACCACAAGAGTCACGCAGTACAGGATGCACTTCCTATGGCAACTGCAGAAGCATGGCCTACCACAAGAGTCGCGCAGTAGAGGATGCACTTCCTATGGCAACTGCAGAAGCATGGCCTACCACAAGAGTCGCGCAGTAGAGGATGCACTTCCTATGGCAACTGCAGAAGCATGGCCTACCACAAGAGCTGTTGGTCATCTTCTTCACTGCTGCCATTGAATCCATCCTCCGCACATCCAGCATCGTCTTGTTTGGGGCAGCCACAGAACAGGATAAATGCAGATAGATGAAAAAATCATTGGTGCCCCCTGCACTCCCTCCAGGACTTGTGCTCTTGTAGGACCAGGAAATGGGCAGACATCAGCATCAAAGACCCCACACACCCTGCACACACTCTGACCCCACACACATCCTGACCCCACACACCCTGCACACACTCTCTTTAACCTCCTCCCCTCTGGCAGGCGCTACAGATCCCTGTGCACAAAAACAACCAGACACAAGAACAGCTTCTTTCCCACTGCCTGCACTCTCCTGAACTGTAGATAAGTTGGGCCATCACCCCCTTGGCCATTCAGACACTCATCAGACTCCATCATTTCATGCATCTTACACATCACTTTGCACTGCTGCTTTTGCATTACACCTTTTGTATATTGTATTATTTGTAGTGATGTTGATATGTGCCTATATGTGTACTGTTGTCTTCATTGGACAGTGTGTGTCTATAGTACTTTTGCCCACTGAATGTATTCTACTACATCATTACCTGTGTTGTATGTATAGAGAATTAACACCTACTGAAGTCAAATGTCTTGTATACATCAATAAAACTGAGTCTGATTCTGATGAAATTTGTGTTGGAGGGATTTTGGACACTTTTCTAACCCAACAGAGTTTGAGAACCCATGTGACACGAGTGACTAAGGTAGATCATTTATAAACTGATCAAATAGGTCCCAGGATATATCCCTAAGGACATTCCATGACAATAAATATAGTGACAAAGCTTAACAATGTACACATAGCAAAAGGTACAAATAGGCTTATATATAATACAAATAAGTGAAATACCCAATACACAGTGTGCAGCAAAATAACACAGTGTGCAGCGTAATATCACAGTGTGTAGCGTTCTAGCTGTTCTTCCTAGGCTGTGGAGTCAATCACTCTCACTCTCACTCTCACTCTCTGTTTGAAAGAGGGAAAGGAGTTAAAGGAGGGAAGGACTGAGGAGGACTAAACAAAAGATGAAAAAAGGGACCAAAAGAAAAAAGGATTAAGAGTCACCGCTGCACTCAGTGTGGGAGGAGCTTCACGAGACGGGAGGTTTGGGTTCTGCAGGTTCGTCTCTCGGGCCCCATTAATGATCATCAACTGACTTTGGTTTATTCAGAAACAGTGATGACGGACGACCATCATGCTGCAAACGACTGAGTGAAATAATACCCAAGGAACTGAAACGAAATCTTCTTTTATTAGGGTCATGAAATGAAAAAAACCCATGAATCAAGAGATGTGTGACAAACAAACAACATTCACCGTCAGTCGACCCACAGCAAATGTTTATGTTTATTACTTGAATGATGGTTGTTCTTTGGTCCCAATTCAGTCATGTTAATATACCATTCCAAAACGGGCAGTTCTGGTCCATGATTGTGATTGGTTGAACTGCGTTCCATGCCATTGTAAAATCCACAATATACCACGGCTCGAACCACATTTGGTTCTACATTGCTGCACCGTAGGAAAGTGAACAGTGGCTGTGCTTGTGCGTTACTTAGCAACCATTAAACTAGAGGAAATCTATTTCTTGGCAGAGGAATTGTTATCTATGAAGAATTTGCCACATTTCTCCTTGTTGTATCTTCCTTTAATGAAACCATGCCACCTTAATGTGGGAACCGTTTTAGAAAAGCAATAAGCCACTCAAGTCCGTGGGTTTAGCTGGATTTAGAACTGCTAGGGAGTTTAATGGTACTCCGCTTTGCATTGTATCAAACAACACCTCTTGGCTGTTCTAAATCCAATGCAAACCCACGGCCTCCGGTGACTTACTGCTTAAGTATGTTGACTTAGATTCAGTCATGATGTATATTCATTTGGATTGAGTCATGTTTATATATGTTCATTTAGATTCCGTCTCATGATGTATATTAATTTGGATTGAGTCATGTTTATATATTTTAATTTGGATTCAGTCATGTTTATATATGTTCATTTAGATTCCATCTCATGATGTATATTAATTTGGATTCAGTCATGTTTATATATGTTCATTTAGATTCCGTCTCATGATGTATATTAATTTGGATTGAGTCATGTTTATATATATTAATTTGGATTCAGTCATGTTTATATATGTTCATTTAGATTCAGCCTCACGATGTATATTAATTCAGACATATTTATATATTAATTTGGATTCAGACATTTATATATTAATTTCCTGAACAGTGAGCAGTGCTGTGCTATGGAGTCAGTCATGTTACTGGGACCCTTCCCAGTGGGTGGTGCTGTGCTATGTGTTATTGGGACCCTTCCCAGTGGCTTGTTTTTGATTTGTGCAAGTGTTCCAGCTGACTCTGTGTGCGTGTGTGTGTCTGCACTGTGTGTGTGTGTATCTGCACTGTGTGTGTGTGTCTGCACTGTGTGTGTGTGTGTGTCTGCACTGTGTGTGTGTGTGTGTGTGTGTGTGAGTGTGTGTGTGCACTGTGTGTGTGTGTGTGTGTGAGTGTGTGTGTGCACTGTGTGTGTGTGTGTGTGTGTGTCTGCACAGTATTTCACTGAGATTAGACTCAAAGCAAATGGGACCCTCTGCCTGCTTAGGGCCAGTTCATAGTCAACACAAACATATGCAAACGCAAGGACCCCATGATGCATACTTACATAGGACCCCATGATGCATACTTACATAGGACCCCATGATGCATACTTACATAGGACCCCATGATGCATACTTACATAGCAAAGTGTGTACTGTCAAATGTGACGTGCGTTATAACAATGTCAATGTAAGAGTACCAAACGACTCACGCGCAGCCTGCGCTGCAAGTACGCACACAGGTCTGCGTCCACAGCGGCGTTGGCGTACTTACGTTGACTACGAATCGCCGGCTTTGTCTTCCTCAAACGTGTGCCAGCTGACATCCTGTGCTTGAGTCTTTGAGGAAGAGCGCCCCCTTTCTGCCAGAACCAATCCAGACCAGGAGGAAGAGGAGCAAACCCCCCCCCCCCCCAGCTCCTGCCGTGCTCCCCTCACCCGCCTCAGAGGCGCTCCTGGAGGGGAGTTTTGCTGGCCTGGGCCTCGGCGGTGTGAATGCACTGCACGTGTATCCTGACTGGTTCACCTGTGCTTGGGCAGGTGAGTCTGCAGGTGAGTTTTCAGATTGGTCCTGTTGCTGAAGCTCCGCCCACACAGGTGACAAGCGAAGGGCTTCTCGCCGGTGTGGATGCGCCGCACGTGCATCCTGAGGTCGGGCTTGCGGCTGAAGCTCTTGCCGCACTGAGCGCAGGGGTACGGCCTCTCGCCTGTGTGGACGCGCTGGTGCACCGCCAGGTTGAACTTCTGGTTGAACGTCCTGCCGCACAGCGTGCACACAAACGGCCGCTCGCCCGTGTGGACGCGCTGGTGGATGATGAGCTTGCTCACGGCGAAGAACGCCCGGCCGCAGTACGAACAGTCGAGGGACGGTTTCTTTTGAGGGCCGAGGAGGTGGAGGTGGTGGTGGCGGTGGGGCTGGTTGTGGGAGGGAGTTGTTGTTGTTGTTGTTGTTGTTGATGTTGTTGTTGTTGTTGTTGCTGATGGTTGACTGACACACTGGAGTTTTTATGTCTGAAGTTCCGGCTAAGCTGAGGACGGTGACGGGGGTAGAATCCCTCTCCTGGGGGAAGGATCTGGGAGTATGATCGCTGTCCTGGATTAAGAGATTGGGAATATGGCCTCTGTCCGGTGTGAAGAGACTGAGAGTATGATCGCTCTCCTGGATTAAGAGATTGGGAATACCGTCTCTCTCCAGGGTGCTGCTGAACAGTAGAGACTGGAGTGGAGCTGAGGCCACCCACACAGTTCCTGGGTTGATCCACCGTCTCTGTGGTTCCAGAGGGAGAGGAGAGGGAGTCGTGCCACATGACCTGGGCACCTGAGCTGGAGTTCTGCTGCGGCTGGGCGTGACTAGGGGATGTGGAGGATGGTGAGTCGCTGCCTGTTTGACCAGACACACACAAACACACACACACACACACACACACACACACACACACACACACACACACACAGACAACATCAACATCTATCCAAATCTACATTATGGTGATCATACCAGCAACCCTATATGGAGCCGTGACTGCATGGACTAATCTGACTACTGCACAGGCATGCACTCCCTACACACACACACACACACACACACACCTGCTTTTTTCTCTTAGACTCTCTTTACAAAGAGAAAAAAAGCAGGTGTGTGTGTGTGTGCAGGGTGTGCATGCATGGTAGAATGTGTGGCAGTATTTACCGACTGCCAAGGTTTCTTACGGTACTCAAGCGGTCCATCTCCACTGTGTGTTCCATCCGTCCCAAAGCTACAGCTGTCCACTATCCCCAAAGAGAGCCCGTTTAACTGAACCTGAGACACGGCATCTGTGAGCAGGCGCTCTGGCTCAAAGATGAGGACTGGACACAGGCCGGACTTCCCATCTACTTCCTAAGACACCAGAGAAATACCGTGAATTGATTAATCAGACGCACTTGTGAGTTTGGATTGTTTAGCTGTAAGTACAATGCAATGCTTGGGGCGCAATTCAGCAGGCGTGATCTCCAGTCCTCTTCCTGAGGCACCAGAGACAGAAAACTACACCCTGCAGTCACATGACAGGAACTGTGAATACAACACAAAACTCGAATGCAGTACCTGGATCTGTTCAGCTTTGATGTCTGCAGCTGAAGAGGAGGTCTGATCTGTTCTGAGGTCAGTTCCATCTGCAGGAGAAACAAGGGAGAAGAGAGAGGAGGACAGAGGAAAGACAGGAACCATTCATTTAAGAGGAACCGAAGGAACCTTCAGACTTTACTCTGTGTGTGTGTGTGTATGTGTGTGCGTGTTCGTGTGTGTGTGTTTATGCGCGTGTGTGTCTGACTGTTTCCTTACCAGACTGTATGTAGTGTCCATATTCACCATCATCCTCTTGCTTAATCCCAGAGATTGGAGCATCCTGTAGACTCTAACACACACACACGCACGCACACTGTTTAATTCCAGCTGTCGGATGTGTGAGCGTGTCTGCATGTCTACACAGAAATGTGTACATATGTGTGAAGTTGTGTGCATGTGTGTGTTCGAGTGTGTGTGTTTGCATGTGTGTGTATATGTATTTACCTCAGACTTCAGCTGGCTGTCCTCACACAACAGCCCTCCACCCGGTTCCTGAACCACACTACAGGGGTCAAAGGTCAAAAGGGTTTACAGGTGACAAAGAAACCTTGAGTACATGAATGCTTGTGTGTGTGGGATATGCGATCTCCTTATTGGTCTAATAAATGTGTGTGTGTGTGTGTGAGAGAGAATTTATCTGTGTTGTGTGTGTGTGCATTCACCCATTTGGACTGTTGGGTCTATAAGTTTGAATCCTGGCTGCCACTGTTGTGCCCTTGAGCAAGGCACTTGACCCTACGTTACTCTAGGGGAAACTGGCCTGATGTAGTTGATAGTTGACAAATGTAAGTCGCTTTGGATAAAAGCGTCTGCTAAATGTAAATGTAGAAAGAGGCAGAGAGAGAGGGAGCAAGAGAGATGTGCACAGTGGAAGGCAGTGGGGTCTGTCACTGCCCAAGCGAGAGTTAGGTAACTTTAGCGAGTTAGGTAACTTTAGCAAGAGTTAGGTAACTTTAGCGAGAGTTGGGTAACTTTAGCGAGAGTTAGGTAAATTTAGCGAGAGTTGGGTAACTTTAGCGAGAGTTGGGTAAATTTAGCGAGAGTTGGGTAACTTTAGCGAGAGTTGGGTAACTTTAGCGAGAGTTGGGTAACTTTAGCGAGAGTTAGGTAAATTTAGCGAGAATTGGGTAACTTTAGCGAGAGTTGGGTAAATTTAGCGAGAGTTGGGTAAGTTTAGCGAGAGTTGGGTAACTTTAGCGAGACTTGGGTAACTTTAGCGAGAGTTGGGTAACTTTAGCGAGAGTTGGGTAACTTTAGCGAGGCTTGGGTAACTTTAGCGAGAGTTGGGTAACTTTAGCAAGAGTTGGGTAACTTTAGCGAGGCTTGGGTAACTTTAGCGAGAGTTGGGTAACTTTAGCAAGAGTTGGGTAACTTTAGCAAGAGTTGGGTAACTTTTTCTAAACTCTGAATGGCTGATAACCTAAACAGTTAAACACAAGTCAACTGTACAAAAGTATATGGTCATATACTTAGCAGCTACAATTGCTGGTAGGCTGCAGGCAGTGTGTTCGAGATGCACGTAGTTTATATTCACAGCACAAAGCGCTCTACTGCTGCGTAGCGTATTACATGTGAGGGACTGTTGTGGTTGGTGATATATCTCGAGAAACCGGTCAGAAAGTAGCGGAAAAATTGCAGTGATTGGTCACTGCAAGGCTGCAATGAATTCGCAGGGATTGGCTGAATATGTGAAATCCTGGAGGGCCTGTGTGTGTGTGTGTGTGTCTGAGAAAGAGAGAGAGTACTTGCCAGTTTTGACTGTGTTGGGTCTGGAGTTGTTGATGTACATCTCTCAGCTCATTCTTCAAGAGAGCCACTGTCTACACACACACACACACACACACACATACAGTTAGTACATTAAACTGCTCATCTCTCTCTCACACACACAGATCCAGACAGGTAGGTAGACAGACAGACAAACCCACACACACACACACACACACACGTAAAGACAGACAGACAGACACTCACACACACGTAAAGACAGACAGACACACACACACACACACACCTGATTGGCCTGTATGAGTGAGTTGTCTTTCTCCTCCAGCTGTTTCTGTAGTTCAGTGATCTTCAGCTGCAGCTGACTGTTAGACTCCACCTGCTCCGTCAGACTGCGTTCTGTCGCCGCCTCCCTCTCCTCCAGGCGACCAATCAGCACACAGAGCTCCTGGTTCCTACCTACTTCATGCTGAACAGTGGGCACAAGTATGTAAGTAGGCAGTAGGCCAACACAAACACAACAAGGCATAAAACCATACAGACCCACACAAACACAACAAGGCATAAAACCACACAGACCCACACAAACACAACAAGGCATAAAACCACACAGACCCACACAAACACGCTCTCACACAAAAGTTACACAAAACATGTTAAACACAAGGTCACACCAAGGTCAAGCATTTACATAGCTGGCCATAATAACGCCTGGAAGGTTTGGTCTTGAAGTGAAATGCCAAATGGCGTTTATTTTTGGTTTAAAATTCAGTCATTTGTGATTACTAAAATTATTTTTTAACATTTAGATAGAATCTTTGTCATTTCATGTCCTGTCTGCCCCCCCTAGTGGTCAGTTGGTGTAACTGATTCATGTAAACTGGTGTAACCAGTATTTCTCCCAAAAAAATAATTCTGTACAAAAATGTTAGTATGGATAATAAGTTAGTACTCTACTACACTGTAATAATGTGTGTAAAAACATTTTTACACAAATGATCAAAGCACTGGCAAAGGAAAATCATATTTGCCGCATGTGGTTGAACTCAATACATAAAACCCTATTTTATTTTATAAATAGGGTTCCAGGTTTCAGACGCTTTGCACAAAGTGAAACGATGTGAAAGGGTTTAGTGCATCAGGTTAATGAAGCATACATTACCTTATTAAATACTCTGGTCTTTAGAGACCAATAAACTGTGGCAAGTCAAGCTCTCTATTATGTAGCCTACCTCCTCCTTTGTCACACGCACTCAGCTATGTGATTTAAAAGCCAAGTAACCCGTATTACACAGCGTGGGAGACCACTAAGCACTGGGCCAGTATATCAGTGTTCATGCAGAGGCTTATCCAAGGTGTTATATTAGGAAATTAGTTACTGAATGAGCTTTGATTAAGAGAATCATGTGGCTGTGTGCAAGTGTCTCATCTGTGCTGTGTGTGTTAGTCTAACCTGTGACGTGTGTCCAAGCGCTCGCCTCACCTGTAATGCTTGTGTGATGGACTGGGTGGCCTTCTCCAGATCAATACAGACTCGTGTGTGTGTGTGTGTGTGTGTGTGTGTGTGTGTCTCACCTGTAATGCTTGTGTGATGGACTGGGTGGCCTTCTCCAGATCGATGCAGGCTTGCTTGTGCTTCCTGTTCCCATACTGATTAATTCCACTCATCTGCACAAAACAAATTCACAAATTCATACTCTAGGTAGCAGACTGAAAGGCAACAGCCTCATACGGTCACTGGCAAATTCACACTCTAGGTAGCAGACTGAAAGGCAACAGCCTCATACGGTCACTGGCTTCCGGCCACTTTGATAGTTGGCGACGACCCGAACAACCCTGAGATGACCAACCTTGTCAGTCCGCCAGTCAAGCACGTGAGCGCTCTAACATCTGTCAATGCGGAGCGCGTGTGACTCCCCGATGCCGGTGTGTCGTGTCGGGGTAGAGTAGAGCTCTTCAGCGTGCCGTCCTCGGTTGTGCCAGAGTTTTGTTTCCCTCAGAACATTGCCTGGCTAAGGGAAACATCACAAGACCCAAAAGGCCTACCGACTCTCGTCAACCTCTCGTCATAGGGAAAAATCTTCACCGGTGTCTTCTTAAACATGTAATTATGATCCCGTAACAAAAGTAGCTTTTGTATGAATTCTGTGAGTGCCTAATAGCATACGACAGAAATTTAGGATTGATTTAGCAGGCTTTCATTTGATTTGAAGACAAACGTCTAGGGTTTGTTTTGGTTGTCGGTCGGTGTTCCTCACTCAGATGTTGCTGCTCTTACGCTGAGTACATACGCGTACTGCCCTCTAGCGCAGAGGATGAGAAACAAATCACTTTTTACTAAGCAACCTCGTCTCCTCAAAATCCAATTTAAACCTTCTTTTTTTCTTTTCCGCCAATGTTTTCGCCGGCGTTTGTCTGTTTGTTTGTGTACAAGATAACTCGAAAGGTACTGCACGGATTTGGATGACATTTTCGACTCTTAATTAGTAAAACTTGTGAAAATCTTTCAAACATTCTTATGAAGAAAACAGATCGCCTAAGTGAACTGAATTGTTGCTGTCCTCCCTGCTAAGTTTTATGTCATCTCTCCTGTAAGCATGACCTCCACACTATCTCTGACATAAATGCCCTGTTTGAATGGTCTCAACACTCTGTCCTATTTGAATGCCCCCTCCAGTGCTAAGTTCTTATACTCTCTGTAGTGTTAAATGTTCCTACACACTCTCTCTCCAACAGCAGTCACTTTGGTTCTCTGCGTGAGTTTTTGCCCACTATATATTCAGAATTATTTTCACATTACTGTGTGAACTACCTCCTCTGTATAACCCATTACTGTGTGAACTACCTCCTCTGTATAACCCACTCTCCTACTTGAATGCCCTCTCCAGTGTTATCTTCTTGTACTTCTTCAGTGTTAATTCTTCCCATATTCCCTCCTGCCTTTACTCTTCCCACTCCTGCTGCCCTGCTGCAGTGCCTGCAGTCTCTCTCTGGTTCTCTGTGTGAGTTTTTGCATACTGAGTATCTACTATGTTTGCATCATTCTGTGAACAACCTCTTATGTATAGCCAACCTCCACACTCTCTCCTACATAAATGCCATCCTCTGTGTGACTCTCCTACATAAATGCCATCCTCTGTGTGACTCTCCTACATAAATGCCATCCTCTGTGTGACTCTCCTACATAAATGCCATCCTCTGTGTGACTGAACTCCATGTGTTCTATTGGAACGCTCTCTCCAGTGTTAACTACTTTTCCACCTTCAGTGTTAATTCTTCCTACACTCTCTCCTATGTCTCTGGTCCCCTCACACCTGTGAAAGTTGAGCTGGCTTTGACTGGTGAACCAGTTCCCACAAATCAAGCACTGCCACAGTTTCCTTCTCTTCGCCGTCATGTGCCTGGCGTACTGGTGGACTGTGAGCACACACACACACTTTGTGCACGGGTACGTCTGTGAGCTCGGGTGGGCCGTGCGCTCGTGACCGTTTCGCTGCATAGCGGACGCAAACTTCTCGTGGCAGACGGCGCAGGAGAACATCGGAGGAGAGCGCGGAGGAGGTCCTGACAGTGCCGGCAGTGGGTTCTTGTCCGTGCCATGCTCCTCCCTGATGTGCTCGTTTAGCAGACGCTCCTCACTGAAGAACCTATGGAACCGCTGGCACTGAAACCCGCCTAACTTCTCCCGCCGCGACCTAAAGTAAGCAGACAGTGGTCATCCACGCGGTGGAGGTGCGCTGACGAAGAGGTCATCGGGGTCATTCAATTTGTGCATGCGCACGTGAGCCATCATTGCTCTCTCGTGAGGGAACCTCTGCGTACACAGAAGGCAAGGGTACGGGCTCTTGCCCTCCGGCACTTGCTCATGCGCCCGCAGGGTGCTCGCACGCATAGTGCTGTTTCTTGACCCGGCACGGAGATGCCGTGTGCTATGGTCATGTGACTGTTGAGGCCGTGGGCTTTGTTGAAGATGGTGTGATCGATCCAGTGGACACGAAGCTGGAGTCGAGACGCAGGTGGCATTGAGGGCAATGATGGGTTGGTTGTTTCTGTGGCTTTAAAGAAGAGGAGGAGGAGGTGGTGACAGAGGAGGTGCCTGACTGGGAAGCAAAGATCTGATTGG
>PYXC01000227.1:205000-235000 GCA_015244755.2 Tenualosa ilisha | reverse complement strand
ACCCATCACAGCCTTATTTGTATTTATTGGACTGTGCAATTAGGACTGTGCAACAGTCATGCACCTTATTTATTACCCATCACAGCCTTATTTGTATTTATTGGACTGTGCAATTAGGACTGTGCAACAGTCATGCACCTTATTTGTTACCCATCACAGCCTTATTTGTATTTATTACCCATCATAGCCTTATTTGTATATATCGGCCATATTTGTATATATTGTGTTGTACTTTGTAGCTTGTATATATTGCTGTACCTATATACCTAGTTCCATTAACATCCAAAGGCCACTGTAAATTTAGGAATATCTGTGACCAGAGCCATAGAAAGGCTTTGGCTGTTACCAAGTCCAACAGGACAGGTAACGCAATGGAGGGTTCCTAACAAGCAAGCTACTCAGAAATGTAGTTCACTAAACTAACTAACTAGTTACTCATCAGATGAAGCTTCACTACACCAGAGCTACCCGAAGACAAAATGAAGACCTGCATCAGGCTGGGAAGACTGAATCTGCAATAGATAAGCAGCTTGGTGTGAAGAAATCTACTGTGGGAGCAATTATTAGAAAATGGAAGACCACTAATAATGTCCCTCGATCTGGGGCTCCACGCAAGATCTCACCCCGTGGGGTGAAAATGATCACAAGAACGGTGAGTAAAAATCCCAGAACCACACAGGGGGACCTAGTGAATGACCTGCAGAGAGCTGGAGGGCCTAGTGAATGACCTGCAGAGAGCTGGAGGGCCTAGTGAATGACCTGCAGAGAGCTGGGGGACCTAGTGAATGACCTGCAGAGAGCTGGGGGACCTAGTGAGTGACCTGCAGAGAGCTGGGGGACCTAGTGAATGACTTGCAGAGAGCTGGGAGATCTAGTGAGTGACCTGCAGAGAGCTGGGGGACCTAGTGAATGACCTGCAGAGAGCTGGGGGATCTAGTGAGTGACCTGCAGAGAGCTGGGGGGCCTAGTGAATGACCTGCAGAGAGCTGGGACCAAAGTAACAAAGGCTCCCATCAGTAACACACTATGCCGCCAGGGACTCAAATCCTGCAGTGCCAGACGTGTCCCCCTGCTTAAGCCTGTACATGTCCAGGCCCATCTGAAGTTTGCTAGAGGGCATCTGGATGATCCAGAAGAGGATTGGGAGAAAGTCATATGGTCAGATGAAACCAAAACAGAACTTTTTGGTAAAAACTCCACTTTTTGTGTTTGGAGGAGAAAGAATGATGACTTGCATCCAAAGAACACCACATCTACTGTGAAGCACGGGGGTGGAAACATCATGAGGGTGGAAACATCATGGGGCTGTTTTTCTGGGGGTGGAAACATCATGGGGCTGTTTTTCTGGGGGTGGAAACATCATGGGGCTGTTTTTCTGGGGGTGGAAACATCATGGGGGTGGAAACATCATGGGGCTGTTTTTCTGGTGGTGGAAACATCATGCTTTGGGGCTGTTTTTCTGCAAGGGACCAGGACAACTGAGCCGTGTAAAGGAAAGAATGAATGGGGCCATGTATCATGAGATTTTGAGTGAAATCCTCCTTCCATCAGCAAGGGCACTGAAGATGAAACGTGGCTGGGTCTTTCAGCATGACAATGATTCCACACATACCACCTGGGCAACAAAGGAGTCGCGTCGTAAGAAGCATTTCAAGTTCCTGAGTTCAGATCTCAACCCCATAGAACATCTTTGGAGGGAGTTGAAAGTCCGTGTTGCCCAGTGACAGCCCCAAAACATCACTGCTCTAGAGAAGATCTGCATGGAGGAATGGTGTGTGAAACAGTGTGTGAAAACCTTGTGAAGACTTTCAGAAAACGTTTGACCTCTGTCATTGCCAACAAAGGCTATATAACTAAGTATTGAGATACACTTTGGTTATTGACCAAATACTTGTTTTCCACCATAATTTGCAAATAAATTCTTTAAAAAGAGACAATGTGATTTCCTGGATTATTTACCCCCATTCTGTTAAAGTGTACCTGTGATGAAAATTATAGGCCTCTCTCATCTTTTGAAGTGGGAGAACTTGCACAATTGGTGGCTGACTACATACTTTTTTGCCCCACTGTGTGTGTGTGTGTGTGTATATATATATATAATGGCCCAGTGCATACAATAGCATTGTCCGCATTAAGCCTATGTACCATTTTAAGCCCACTTTCAACTTGGAAGTCAAAAATAAAAAAATATTTTAAAATATTATAAATAATATTAATTTATTAAATTATTCAATTATTAATTCAATATTATAAAATATTTTAAAAAATAGTCCTATATTCCACTCATTATCTCAATACATCCAGCAATTTGTTACCTCCATGCCAATTTTGAGTTAGCCTGACTTCTTTGCATAGAGTGTCAAGGTAACTCACCAAGGTAACTCACAGTGTCAAGGTAACTCACAAAGGTGACTCACAGCGTCAACGTAACTCACAAAGGTAACTCACAGTGTCAAAGTAACTCACCAAGGTAACTCACAGTGTCAAGGTAACTCACAAAGGTGACTCACAGTGTCAACGTGTAACTCACAAAGGTAACTCACAGTGTCAAGGTAACTCACAAAGGTAACTCACAGTGTCAAGGTAGCTCGCAAAGGTAGCTCACAGTGTCAAGGTAACTCAGCAAGGTAACTCACAGTGTCAAGGTAACTCACAAAGATGATTCACAGTGTCAACGTGTAACTCACAAAGGTAGCTCACAGTGTCAAGGTAGCTCGCAAAGGTAGCTCACAGTGTCAAGGTAACTCACAGTGTCAAGGTAACTCAGCAAGGTAACTCACAGTGTCAAGGTAGCTCACAAAGGTAGCTCACAGTGTCAAGGTAGCTCACCAAAAGTTAGCTCAAGTTGGCACCCCTCAAAACCCTCAAAGTATTTTACTGTTTTCAGCCACTTCCTTCAGAATTTCGTTTAACTTGTGAAAAATGAGAGGTGAATTATTTGATATTTGTATATTAAGACATAATACCTTGTCATTTTTACATTTGGAAAGATGACGTTTACACACTAGTGGACAGAGCTAGTCTGTCAGTCAAACCACAAGCCTTGTTGAGTGACACACTGGCAAAAAATGAAACATGGCAGGTGTGTAATGAATGTTTTGTAATTGATATGACATTAATCTACACATTAACACATCCTTGATCCTTTTTGAGAATTGAATATTTTGAAATATTTGCTGTTTTTTAAATGTGAGCTTAAATGGTACCGTGTCACAAACTACAGCCAACAGAAGCCAACTCTTGACAAATAATGAGTTAATATTCATAATTGCATGCAAAGTAATATCAATTTTCATGTTTAATCCAGATAATATTTTGGCTTCATGCATGATTCTGTAAACATATCTTTAATTTTGAGAGGAATTTATTGTCATTTTTAACTACTACTCAGTTAGGTACCAAATAAGCCCACTATGCCCCATTTAAGCCCACTATGCCCCATTTCAGCCCACTTCAATGTATTTCAATGGGGATTTCCTCCCTGTAATCATTTTTTTTCTAAACTCTTGTGCAGAAGTGTTGATGATAACCATTATTTTTGTCTTTCTCCTTTTTAACCTAATTTAGAATTATAAAAATAGGCCAAAAATTATAGACCAAAGGCTGCTTGCACCTTAATATCTAGGCAACAGCTAAGTCCATATCAGTTTTTTATCAGATCGGGATAAAAGGGAAAATGAATTGCGACGCCCCTCGAGGTCCCATGAGGGTTAGGACTTCACCTGTGCAGACCTAGATCAAGTTGAAAAGTTATTTTCTATTTATTATCTATTTCCCATGTTACTGAAGTGATGCAGTGCTGTTTTTGTATTCTTGTAAAGCAAAAATGTATGTCATTAAAAAATTATGATGTGGGCTTATTTGGAACACCCATGGGCTTAAATGACCTCGGGGTAATTATTGACCAGGACCTCTCTCTAAATAGTCATGTAAAACACATTTCAAAAACCTACACCTTTCACCTACGAAATATTGCTAAGGTTAGAAAGTTCTTATCCTTTGAGGATGCTGAAAAATTGATACACGCATTTATTACTTCCAGGCTCGATTATTGCAATGCTCTGTTCTCTGGGTGTAGCAATACTTGCATCAAAAACCTACAACTAATACAAAATGCTGCGGCCCGAACTCTCACCAGGACTAAAAAATATGAACATATCTCTCCTATCCTTGCTTCCCTACATTGGCTCCCTATTAAAAGTCGAATTGATTTTAAAATACTCCTCCTAACCTACAAAACCCTCAAGGGTGATGCACCAACATATGTTAAAGACTTACTTGTCCCTTACCACCCTCCTAGAACCCTAAGATCCCAAAATGCTGGTCTCCTTGGAATCCCAAGAATATCAAAATCTACGATAGGAGGAAGAGCCTTTTGTTACCGTGCACCCCTCCTGTGGAATAATCTCCCCCCCCACATTCGACCTTTAAGTCTAGACTTAAAACCTTCCTCTTTACTGTTTCCCATAGTTAGGGATGGTGCATGGCAAATCATCACTTCTCATGGCTCTTTTGGAAGGGACTGCCTCTGCTGTTGCCCCCAGTTGCGAGGCATGGCAGCCACTGACCATCCCTGCAGTGGTGCTGGGTTACCATGCATCATACCTTAGTTATGCTGCTATAGCCTAGTGCCGCCACACAACCTTCATGTGTCATGCCGTACAACTCTCTCTCTCTCTTTCAGCTCTCTCTCAATATTTATATATATATATGTATATTTATACACATATATGTATGCCCAAATTACACATTTGCTTTCTGATGTGTGAGCCTGGCCTAATTCACTATTTTCCTCTGTCCACAATTATCTCTGCTGAGTGTCTGCCCTGCCTCATTCTGGCGGACTCCTCTCACCCTCCCCTCCTGAGTGGACTACAACCAACACTACGGGAGGCCCATGTCAGGACCGACTCCCCATCACAGAGGACCTTCCTGGACGCCGATGCTGGGCCCGACTCCCCTTCCTGAGGCTTTGTGATTGACCTCCCCTCACAATGGCGCTGTCAAATGGACCCTTACTGTTACCCCCATGACCCATCTCACTCCTTTGAGTTTGTCACTATGCCTGGCCGCTGCTACATTGTCCAGCCATAATTCCTGATAACCACCTATAGACTGACTACCATGTAATGTAAAAGTGGGATAATACTCTATTATGAACTATTATGAACCTTAGCTAAAACCATAGGCAACTTATAGTGTCATGGTTACTACTGATTGTAATTTTTCTCCATGACCCCTGGCAGTTGGGTTAGCCCCTTGAGTCGTGGATCTGCCCAAGGTTTCTTCCTAGATTAACTGAACATAAGGAAGTTTTTCCTTGCCCCTGTTGCTCTTGGGTGCTCCTTCTGTGAAGCGCCATGAGACAACACTATTGTAAAAGGCGCTGTAGAAATAAAACTGAAACGGAACATGTTGCCATGGGACCAATTAAGCCCATGCCAGACTTTAGATATATTGTAAGACATATTTATTATATCTTTTAAAGTCTACAATACTGAGTGCATACATTTTCAAATAAGAGATTAATCTTGCAGCTTGACTGCAGTCTTCCCTGCAAACCATCTAAACTTAACGCTACATTTTGTTCGGCTTAATTGTTTTTAAAACAATAATCTTTCATTGTTATTTTCACATGACATTCCCTGGAAATGTCAAATGGGAGAATAGTTTGTGCTTGTGTACTTTGCTTTATTGGATTATTGCAAAGAAATTATCTTTCATGCATGGCCTAGATGGAAGATGTGCTGCTGTGAGCTGATGCTCTGGAAATGTAGCTTCTGGGAAACCTCACACACCACATGGTCAAATAAATATCAAAGCTAATGAAAAGCTACCAGATCTAGAAAATAGCTGCGCTATAGCCACGCTACTCAGAAATGCAGTTAAACTAACGTTAGTGCCCAATACTGTTTATCAGCACACGCACAGGACCACAATCAAATCAAAGTTTGTCTCACGTTAACGGGTTGCTGTCGGGGCAGCTATGGCGGAACACTAAGCAAAGTGAGCTTGTATTTCGGTAAAATCACGGCATATATACTGCGGCATACATCTCAAAGCGCACCGACGGATAGTATGTTTAGTATGTTTTGAAGAACTAAATCAACATCCGGTTAACACAAAAAAATGTCAAAAGTAAAGTTTTAATTAAGAGGTGATACAATCAGGACAACAAAACATAACGACTGGCAATTAATCAGTTTAACTGAATCACAGAAATCTTGTTTTAAAATAAACCCTTTAAAAAAATAATTGGCATTTACTTTAGCTTTCGTTATTTAGCTTCAACACGCACAACTTTTGCTTTAAAATAATACTTGTCTTCTTCCGGCTGGTCACTTCCTAGGTTAAGAATCAGCCAGTCTTCAGTGTTGGATTGCTGCCCTTCGGACAATAGCAGTAATGGTAAATAACCCCACGAATAGATTTTGTTTATTAAACATCGTGAACAACGGCAGATGAATTATCCTTCATGCACGATCGATTTATTATCCGGTACGATGGAGGGCATTTGTGACTTGCCCTGAAACTCGGTAGTCACAGAAGTCATGCCTGTGTGTGGATAACAAACTGAAATCTGAGTCTCTGATGTCTGTCCACAAACGCCTTACTTTATGTAACCAGGACCCTTACGTAGAAATGATGTGACTTCAATATCTGAGTTAAGGACAACTAACATTAAATCAGACTGCCCGCTTTCTCGCATAATATCTGTGAATAGGCTGATATTGGCTAATGCAAGGGAATGCGACGAAGTGTTAATGTCAGTATACTTTTGTTCTCGCCAAAGATTACCTTTGGTTTGTGACAAAAAACGGACAGATCAGGTGGACTTAGGGCATCTTTTTGAATAAGTACAATTTGTGAAAGTAGTATTTAAAACGGACGACCCAGAAAACCCAGTGATAAAATAACGACCGGAGATGGAACCCAGGACCTTTGTCACGCGCTCCAGACGCAGCTTGCATCATGCGGGTGGTGAGAGCCTCCGGCGAGCCGTCGACTCGGAAAGGGTAGGTTGGGGAAGACGCCACACAGTCTACTGTCTTGGCAAAGAACCATTAGGCCTTGAAAGGGCAGAGGCTGTATACTTCTCTCACAGGGCACACTGTGTGTGTGTGTGTGTGTGTGTGTGTGTGTGTGTGTAGATGGATGAGATTGATCAGCAGATGGAGATGAGACACCAACAAGCCTGTATGGACCTGGAGAAGGCCACCCAATGCATCACACAAGCATTACAGGTGAGAAACACACTACACCTCACACGCAAGAACATGCCACTGGTCGCCTTTGGGTTGAATAAACAGTCTGACCAAATAAAATTTACTTAACGTGATCCAACATCTGGTGAAGGCAGTGCCAGGTTAGGAACGATCAGTTTTCCACGCATAAAATGCTAGCTACCACCATTGACTGGGCAACTTCAGCTGTTGTTGAAGGTGCAATCAAGTGATGGTAGCTGGTTTTATGAGTTTGTTCCCATGGTCGCCCCATTGCAACGTTGGATTTGCTTGACATTGTTTTTGCAGAAGAGTGTTCTTCTCTAGCCTGGCACCGCCTTCACCAAATAAGTGTTGGTAAAAACATGGAGGTCTACAAGACTCAGTAATGACAGATCCAGAGAAGGGCAGTTTAAACAAATTAAGCGAGTGTGTCTTATGCTGCCTTTAAATGGCCAGCTTGAGATGGGTTTGTCAGGCTCTCCACAGTTCATGGGCCGATGGTCTTAAGCGCCCTTACATCTTTTTTTTTACATCTAACACACAGATCTCACACTAGCAACTACAGTGCAGTACAGAGACCATGCCATTATACATACATGCTGTGTGTGTGTGTGTGTGTGTGTATATATACACGTCTTTGTGTTTATCAGAGTGAAGTGGCGAGGAACCAGGCACTCTGTTTGAGGATTCGTCGGATGGAGGATAGGGAGGCGGAGTTTGGGCGGAGCCTCGCAGAGGAAGCAGCATCAGCAGAACAGCTGAGAATGAGGATTGAAGAACTACAGAAACAACTTAAGGAGAAAGACCACCTACTCACAAAGGTGTGTAGGTGTAGGTGTGTGTGTGTGTGTGTGTGTGTACTGTGAGAATGAGGATTGAAGAACTACAGAAACAACTTAAGGAGAAAGACCAGCTACTCACAGAGGTGTGTAGGTGTGTAGGTGTGTGTGTGTGTGTGTGTGTGTGTACGTGTACTGTGAGAATGAGGATTGAAGAACTACAGAAAGAACTTAATGAGAAAGACAAGCTACTCACAGTGGTGTGTAGCTTGTGCGTGCATGTGTGTGTGTTGACTATGTGTGTGTGTGTGTGTGTTTGTGTGTGTGTGTGTGTGTGTGTGTGTGTGTGTGTGTGCAGTATGAAGTAGGAGGGAACCAGGGACCTTGCGTGATGATTCGCCGTCTTGAGGGGCGGGACCTACCAGAGGGGGTGGAGTCAAACAAAGAGCTGAGGCGTAAGATCACTGAGCTGCAGCAACGCCTAGAGGATAAAGAGAACTTACTCTCAAAGGCCAACAAGGTGTGTGTGTGTGTGTGTGTGTGTGTGTGTGTGTGTGTCTGTGTCTGTCTGTGTGTCTGTGTCTGTCAACGCCTGGAGGATAAAGAGAACTTACTCTCAAAGGCCAACAAGGGGTGTGTGTGTGTGTGTGTGTGTGTGTGTGTGTGTGTGTGTTTTCATGCACTTATTTGAAGGTTTATCATATCATCATCATTATGCTATTTAATCTGTGTGTGTGTTTGTGTGTAAATGAGTGAGTGTGTGTGTGTGTGTAAAATACTTACTTACAACTTACTTGAAGGGCTATCATGTCATCAGTATAATGCTATTTAATGTGTTTTTGTGTGTTTTGTGTGTGTTTGTGTGTGTGTATGTGTGTGTGTGTGTATGTGTGTGTATACAGACTGTGGCTTTCCTTACTGAAGAACTGCAAAACCTGTGTCAACAGTTCCAAAGCCAGCCAAGTAGATATAGGTATAAAAACACACACACACACACACACACACACACACACACACACACACACACACACACACACACACACAAAGAGACATCCAGGTGAAAACACACATACACACACACACACACACACACACACACACACACACACACACACAAAGAGACATCCAGGTGAAAACACACACACACACACACACACACACACACACACACACACACACACACAAGAGGACATGTGTGAAAACATACACAGACACACAAGAAGACATGCATATCAACATGTGCACACCAGCAGCAGAATCATTTGGAATCATCCAAATAATCTTCTACGGGGTGTGTGTGTGTGCACGCGTGTGTGTGCGCGTGCATGTGTGTGTGTGCGGGGGGATGGGAGGGTTGATACTTTATACTTTGGTTGTCCTAAACAAACTGATTGATTGATTGATTAGTAGATTCACTAAGTGACTGTTTCTTGGATGAACACCATCCATCATTTCAGTTTTTTCCACCTCCATGACCTTCTGACCTTTGGCCCTTGTAGGACATTCCAGGAAGTGAATGAGCATCTGCAGAGCAAGACTGGCCAACTCAAGGTTGAGGTAAGCACACTAAAAAACACACACACACACACACACGCACACTCACAGACACAACCAGGTGACAGTCCCCTCTTCTCCTCACCCCCCCCCACACACACACACACACACATTTGTGCACGCACACACACACACACACACACACACACACTTGTGCACACATCTGCTGGGCATATTTCCTCTCCTCTCCACACACACGCACACACATATGCACACACACACACACACACACACACAGACACACACACACACACATATTAATATCTGCTGTGCATATTTTCAGCACTCGGAGGACAGTCCCAGCTCTTCTCTCCTCTCCACACACACACACACACACATGCACACACACACGCACGCTCACACATATGCACACACACACACACACACACATATATGCACACACAGAGACACGCACGCAAAATGACTGATATGTGTCTATCTCCAGCCCCCAGTGGACGGCTCCAGCTCTCCCCTCCACCCTGAGCAGCTGACTGTGGGCCGAGCTGCAGAGACACAGGCCTGGTCCGAGCCAGCGGCCTCCACTGTGGGCCGAGCTGCAGAGACACAAGCCTGGTCCGAGCCAGCGGCCTCCACTGCCCTCCACTCCCACAGTTCCGCCCGCCAAAGTCCAGCGCTCATCTCCAGTGCTGTTAGTCCGCTGGTCCGATCCACTCGCCACAGTTCGCCACAGGTGCCCGGTACTGGAAGCCCGCTGGTTTCCTCTCACTCCCAAATGGCGTTGGTCTTGGCCGACGGTCCGTCGGTCCAGGAGGCTCCAGTCTATGAGATTAAAGAGGAAGAGCCTGATGAGGAAGGATATGGAGAGTGCAGTCAGTCTGGTGAGGGGTTTGGGTGAAAAAATCGCACACACGCACACAAACACACACACGCACACAAACACACACACGCACACAAACACACACACACGCACACAAACACACACACAAACACACACACGCACACACACACACAACACACACACGCACACAAACCACACCACACACCACACACCACACACACACACACGCACACAAACACACACACACGCACACAAACACACACACGCACACACACAACACGCACACAAACACACACACGCACACAATCGCACACACGCACACACAACACACACACACGCACACAAACACACACACGCACACAAACACACACACGCACACAAACACGCACACAAACACGCACACAAACACGCACACGCACACAAACACACACACACGCACCAACAAACACACACCACACACGCACACACAACACACACCACACACACGCCACACCACAAACACACACACGCACAAACACACACACGCACACAAAACTGAAACATAGTTGCAATTTTGCTCGCAGCTATACTTATACTTACCCCATAAACTTTAAAAACTCAGAGTTGCTTTAAATCTTTGACCTTTTTATTTATTTCCTAACATATTAATGCAGTGTGTTTTCAAACCGTTGTTTCTCTCGCCATCTGATTATGTGTGAAATCTCAGAACTGATGTTGAATTAGAGGATTTTTGATTAGCAAATGAATGAATCGCTTCTCTTTCAGCAGTGGAAAGAAAAGACCCTCTGCAGGAACAGATTTCTTCACTCCAAGAGAGCAAAACCGGTCTAATAAAGGTGCTGAACAGGAGACATCTGATGGGAGTGATGTGTAGGACGCCACTTTTGACAAACATGCTAATGCTAATTAAGCTCATTCTGGGTCTGACATGCTAATAAAGTACCAGACCTATTTGATGGAAACACTAAAGCTAGCGAAGGCTAGTAAAAACTGCAGATCCATTTCCTCTGATAAGCTACAGGTAGTAAAACAGGAAACCCAGTTGACTTGCTAAGCAAATGTTAAATCTGAATCCACAAGCTAATGCTACCAGATCTGCAAACAAATTTGAGTTAACTGACTAGCATAGTGCTAATAAAACAATATACCATCGCATGCTAATGAATGACACCGTGGTTCATCAGGCTAACTGGTGTTGCCTCTGTTTCACTCAGGCGCTGCTGTTGGCACCTCTTTCTGGGTCTTCACACAGCCAGTCTCAGGCCCCACAGGTCATCAGACAGGTGCGTAGCAGTCCTCTGCTGCGACTTCAGAGGTCACTGGTGTCTTCTGAAGGTCAGGGGCTGCTGGAGGCTCCAGTTTCTGAGGATGAAGATGTAGAAGAGGATAACGATGCCGTGGATGAATCCTGTGGAGAGCACAGCTATCTGGGTACGCGCACACACACGCACGCACGCACGCACGCACGCACGCACACACACACACACACACACACACACACGCGCACGCACACACACACACACACATGTACACACACCAACAAAAATACATACATACACACATACCTCTCAACATGTATTTGTGTTTCTTATGTAGGGGGAGCTGACCCAGGGGTAGGAGACACCTTCTCAGCAGCTGCAGGCAGATCAGCTGAACTGATGCGGGTGCAGCATTTAAACTCTGTGATGTATGGGGGGGGGGCAGTGGTTAAACTCAGATTTATTGGGCTGTGGTGTTTAAACTGTGATTTATGGGGGGGTGGCATTTAAACTGTGATTTATTGGGCTGTGGTGTTTACACTGTGATTTATGGGAGTGCAGTATTCAAATTCTGTGATTTTTTGGGGGTGTTGCACAAAACATCGACAGAGTTTAGGCCAAACCTGGTTTTATTAATGTGTTGTTGATCAATCAACATGATCAGATGATGGAGTTTAACTGAGAGATTAGGCCAAACCTGGTTTTAATAATAATGTGTTGTTGATCAATCAACATGATCAGGTGATGGAGTTTAACCGAGAGTTTAGGCCAAACCTGGTTTTATTAATAATGTGTTGTTGATCAATCAACATGATCAGGTAATGGAGTTTAACCGAGAGTTCCTGGGTGATGACATGTGCCCAGTGTGCGGAGATAAAGTATCAGGGTACCACTACGGCGTCAAGACATGCGAAAGCTGCAAGGTATTTCATTTATTGTTTGTTTGTTTATTTTTATAATGTCAAGTAATTCTTAATTAAGGGTACAATATATTGTTTTTTCTTTTATTCAACAGGAATTGTCCAGAGTGACAATATCAGAATAACGATTAGCAAAAACTGTAATTCACATCATAGAATATCAGTAGAGAGCATCAGTTCCTTAAAAAAGCTTTACTAACCTTTCATTTGGGTTTAAATGAAATAAACCATCTTAACTGTATGGATGTGGACTAATTCCTCGAGTAGAGATCATTCACTTATCACAATGGAACTGCGAGTAGAGATCATTCACTTATCACAATGGAACTGCAAGTAGAGATCATTCACTTATCACAATGGAACTGCGAGTAGAGGTCATTCACTTATCACAATGGAACTGCGAGTAGAGATCATTCAGTTACCACAATAGAACTGTGGTGAAAGTGAAGAGATCTTTCAAGTTCAAGTTGCGTTGCGAACTATTTGTTTATCCGTGCAAACCAAATTTAACAAATTAAATTAAAAAGACATTCAGTGAAGTTTTACCAAGTAGCCGTATAATAAGTAAGATAATGTTTTGTCCACAGGATGAATCAAGACCCCTCCACGTTCTGTTTTTCTATGATGACCAGCAGACAATACATTATCCCTTTTGTAATGCGTAACTAACAGTTAGTTAACTGTTATCCTTTGATAATATACCACAGCGACTGGGAATTGAACCCGGATGAATGAGAATCTTGGCAGACGAATTGGACCCAGGTCCCCAACATCTTAGTCTAGATCGATACCAACTGCGTCAAGCCTCAGTCTTGATAGATTGTGAAACTATTTGTATTAATTCTAAATTCCAGTAAATTCCAACACAATGAAACATTTTACATTATAATGTAACACATTATATTCTTCAAACACAATTAGGTTGTAACTTAGCAATGTAGATTATTGGCATTTAGAAAGTTTCATGACCTTTCAAGACTAAACCTTAGCTCAGTTGGTATCAGTCTAGACTAAGACCAGGGTTCAATTCCCAGTTGCTGTGGTATATTAACGATGGTATTTAGAGAAAATCATTAGTCACAGCTGAACCAAGCCTGTAGCCTTTGAATAGGCTGAGTGAACTATAGGCTATATAGTCCTCAGTTTAAATTAGGCTGAGTGAACTATAGGCTATATAGTCCTCACCTGAAATTAGGCGGATGCAAAACATCCTACAGATTGATAAGAAAGGTTTAGTAAGCACTTACAGTATGTTTGTTAACTTACAAGCTGTATGTTAACAGTTAACTAATATGTTTGTAAGTGACAGAAGCTGCTTGTTAACACTTACAAGCTTCATTTTAACTGTTATTAACAGATAATAACTGTTAACTAACTGTTAGAAATGCATTGTTAACCATTAATAATGCATTATTAACACCTTATTAACACAGGTTATTTTAAAGTGTTGCTGTTGTATCTGTTCATGTTTATGTGTTTATTTGTTGGTGTTTGTGTGTCTGATGTGAAATTGTGTTTCTGTTGGAGTTTGTGTGTCTGGTATGAAGCAGTTCATTTGCTGTTATTTGTGTGTTTATTTGTTGTTAGTTTGTGTCTGATATGAACTCTCGAATGCAGGGCTTTTTTAAGAGGACCGTTCACAACAACAAAATCTACAATTGTATGGAGAACCAGAACTGTAGAATAGACAAAATTCTCCGTCAGAGATGTCCATTCTGCCGCTTCCAGAAGTGCCTCAACGTTGGAATGAGATTAGAAGGTAGACACACAAACATTACACACACACACAATGCACAAACA
Source organism: Tenualosa ilisha (assembly GCA_015244755.2). NCBI lineage: Eukaryota > Metazoa > Chordata > Actinopteri > Clupeiformes > Clupeidae > Tenualosa > Tenualosa ilisha. Next base: position 220,663 of record PYXC01000227.1, on the reverse strand, counting down.
CACACGCACACACACACAATACACACACACACACACACACACACTCACACCCTCACACACAGTACACACAATACACAAACACAAACACACAAACACAGTCCTACATCAGCGAGCTCTAAAGTTGGAGTGGGGGAAATATTACTAAATGGATTACTACATTATATTCTAAGCTCAAAAAAAATATTCCATGCTCCTCCCTCTCTCTTCCTCTTCCTCTCCCTCCTCCGCCCCCCCCCACCATGCAGCGATCCGAGCGGCGCGGGTACGAGGAGGCAGGAACAAGTTTGGTCCCATGTACAAGTCACTGAGAAGACAGAGGGCTCTGCTGGACGAGGACAGAGACTGGGGCTCTTGATCCTGACACAAGGGGGCGCTCTCCTACAAAGACAGAGACTGGGGCTCTTGATCCTGACACAAGGGGGCGCTCTCCTACAAAGACAGAGACTGGTGCTCTTGATCCTGACACAAGAAGGCGCTCCTCCACAAAGACAATGAATGGGCTCTGATTTTATTTGTATCATTGGAGCTGACTGCACAGCACTGCAACTTCCTTCCAGAATGGACACCAGAGGGCGCTCTTGAATGGGCTTATTATGTTCATATTATTTTTACTTCGGCCCTTTTATTCTTTTTATTTGTCAGAAGAAAGAACAGGAAATATATTTGGGAGAGAGATGAGTTGAGGGATCGGCTCTGGAAATACCCACAAACTGGACTCTGGATCTTGGGTCCCCTGTAGGTACTAAATCTATTTGTGGGATGAGATGGCAACACTACTGCTGCATGGTCGCTGCACAACAGCTCTCCTCCCCCAGAATGAACTGAGGGGGGCGCTATTTCGCAAAGAAAACAGAAGGGGACTATTGAACAGAAGGAGACATTGTTTTGTTGAGAAAAAAGAATTGGGCACATTTCCACTAAGACTATGACCACCAACAGGGGGCGCTGTTTCAATAGGAAAACAAAGTGGGAAGACAAAGGGTGTTGACAGACTGAGGCAGGATAATTGTGGTCATGGATGGCTGACAGTCTGGTCCAGGTCCATGCTAGTCCAGTGCCATGTTTTGGGCCCATTGAAAGTAAATTATGTTATTGATCACTCCTGTGGCTAAAGGTAGTATTTATTGTCTTTGCAGGTATCCCCTCAGCTGATTATTTACATTGTCCACAAAGGTTGTGATCCTGGGACACCCTTTTACAATAGCCCATGTCCGTAAACCCTTTTTCCCTCCCTAGCCTAAATATAAGGTTGTAATTGGGTTTGTAAAATTGCATTTGATCTTATTTTGTGATAAATCAAAGTAAAATGCATTCAACTTCAGCACCAGAGAACAAGGTACAATACTCCATTCATCCATTCTATGACTCATTCATCAACTGTAAAAGCTGCATGCTAGCTTTTGTTTTATTTATGGTTGACACCACACTGCTAACATACTGACAGCTGACTACATAATTCATAAAAAAAGTTCACTTCACTGCTAGCCTGGCTATGGCTTCCTAGCACTTCCGCTTGATTATCATCTGCCTACAGTGCTAGTCTGGATTTGATCCCGTTGAGCTAATTGTCTCTAGAGGCATTTTAACCTGTCCAATCAGTGAACAGAGGGAGGTGGAGCTAGAATGCTATCAATCAAGGCAAGCTATCAGTCAGGGGCTGATCCAGTCTTTTTAAACTTAAACACCTCAAGCAAGCAATCGAATCTCACTGCTGAATGTCCAAACCCTCTGTACGAAACAAAAGTGTAGAATGAGGGTCTGGTTTTATTGCCACACTACTTCACAGGCCCCTCATCATCATCATCATCCCAAATGTGTTCTTTTCATTCAGGAGGAACTCTGATCATGGTGGAGAAGGTAACACCCCCTGGTCTTCTGTTAGGATGAGGTGTGGGCCCCAGCACAGCCTGGTCTTCTGTTAGGATGAGGTGTGGGCCCCAGCACAGCCTGGTCTTCTGTTAGGATGAGGTGTGGGCCCCAGCACAGCCTGGTCTTCTGTTAGGTGAGGTGTGGGCCCCAGCACAGCCTGGTCTTCTGTTAGGATGAGGTGTGGGCCCCAACACAGCCTGGTCTTCTGTTAGGATGAGGTGTGGGCCCCAACACAGCCTGGTCTTCTGTTAGGATGAGGTGTGGGCCCCAACACAGCCTGGTCTTCTGTTAGGATGAGGTGTGGGCCCCAGCACAGCCTGGTCTTCTGTTAGGATGAGGTGTGGGCCCCAACACAGCCTGGTCTTCTGTTAGGATGAGGTGTGGGCCCCAGCACAGCCTGGTCTTCTGTTAGGATGAGGTGTGGGCCCCAACACAGCCTGGTCTTCTGTTAGGATGAGGTGTGGGCCCCAACACAGCCTGGTCTTCTGTTAGGATGAGGTGTGGGCCCCAACACAGCCTGGTCTTCTGTTAGGATGAGGTGTGGGCCCCAACACAGCCTGGTCTTCTGTTAGGATGAGGTGTGGGCCCCAACACAGCCTGGTCTTCTGTTAGGATGAGGTGTGGGCCCCAACACAGCCTGGTCTTCTGTTAGGATGAGGTGTGGGCCCCAACACAGCTTGGTCTTCTGTTAGGATGAGGTGTGGGCCCCAACACAGCCTGGTCTTCTGTTAGGATGAGGTGTGGGCCCCAACACAGCCTGGTCTTCTGTTAGGATGAGGTGTGGGCCCCAGCACAGCCTGGTCTTCTGTTAGGATGAGGTGTGGGCCCCAGCACAGCCTGGTCTTCTGTTAGGATGAGGTGTGGGCCCCAACACAGCCTGGTCTTCTGTTAGGATGAGGTGTGGGCCCCAACACAGCCTGGTCTTCTGTTAGGTTGAGGTGTGGGCCCCAACACAGCCTGGTCTTCTGTTAGGATGAGGTGTGGGCCCCAACACAGCCTGGTCTTCTGTTAGGATGAGGTGTGGGCCCCAACACAGCCTGCTATTCAAAATATTTCCATGCATCTTGGCCAGTGTTGGTTTACAGCAGGAAAGAAATATACATATTACTTTTCCCTAGCCTAAGTTAAGATAAGAAGGAAGAAGTTGACAGTAAGAAGCTATACCATAACATACTCACAGATAAGAGGAGAAGCATTCTCAGTTTTTCCAATTATTTTGGACTTGACAAACAGATTCAGCTGGAGAGGCCATGAGTTATAGTATGATGCTGGATGTTGCGTTGTAATGAATGTGAGTACAGACCCCATTTTTCTGATGGCATAAAAATATACCTGACTTTTAAAAGAGATTCTATCTATGTTGTGACCATAATGTGAGTTTTCCTATTGCCATGTTTGTCATACGTGGAGTATTACTTAAGGTCGTAGAGGCACTGGTTGCAGTCATATTTATGCTCTGACCAGATTTTATTGTTGTCTTAATGACATATATATGGTAGGCAGATTTTCAAGATCTCAAACTGGGACACTTTGTGACCATCACCCACAAAAAAAAACAAAATCAAAAAGATCAAATCAGATTATTGGCGATATCATTAATGCACACTAGCCGTGTTGAGCAACCAGATCTGCTATTTCAAAATGATGTTGGGCCATAGAAAAGACTATATATACCTTCACCCCCTACAGAACCTTCACTCCCCACAGGACCATATACACAACCTTCACTCCCCACAGGACCAATATACCTTTACCCCCCACAGGTCCTTCACTCCCCACAGGACCAATATACCTTTACCCCCCACAGGACCTTCACTCCCTACAGGACGAATATACCTTCACTCCCCACAGGACTCATATACCCTCACCCCCCACAGGACCAATATACCTTCACTCCCCACAGGACTCATATACCCTCACCCCCCACAGGACCAATATACCTTCACTCCCCACAGGACCAATATACCTTCACTCCCCACAGGACCAATATACCTTTACCCCCCACAGGACCTTCACTCCCTACAGGACGAATATACCTTCACTCCCCACAGGACCTTCACTCCCCACAGGACCAATATACCTTCACCCCCCCACAGGACCAATATACCTTCACTCCCCACAGGACCAATATACCTTCACTCCCCACAGGACCTTCACCCCCCACAGGACCAATATACCTTCACCCCCCACAGGACCAATATACCTTCACCCCCCACAGGACCAATATCCCTTCACCCCCCACAGGACCAATATACCTTCACTTCCCACAGGACCAATATACCTTCACTCCCCACAGGACCAATATTGCTCCTTCTTACTCCCAGTCTCAGCTGTCCCTCTCTCGCTGTGTCTGACACTTGTTCTAAAAGGTTCTCCTATTCACAAAAGGAATTTGCGCAACTTACTGGAGAGAGTAGGGTAGCCACTATCTAAATATGAGAGATTCCTGTATTGGAGTGTACAAACTACTAGTGTTGAATTCATACTTGTGGTGCATCATAGACTATATGTTGTCTGAATGGATTTAGGTTGGCTTAATGTGAAACAGAACAGAAATCGGGCCAATTTGGTAGTGGGACTCAGGAAAGGCAAGTCAGAACCGGGACTGTGCTGGATAAACTGGTTGTCTGGTCACCCAAGACGTGAGCAATAACCCACGAGACACCGTGAGTTATGCTTGTTTTACCACGGCTGTTGTAAGGCAACGTGGAATGGAGAACAATTATTTGTAGGTATCGGACTCAGTTAATGTGTTTCATAATGATACAAAAGTTGTGTATGGGTGTTAGTGTGCTTGTGTGTGTAAGCACTTCATCCTCTTATTGCAGAGGTTGGTGCTTCAGAGTTTGTGTATGTGTGTGTGTGCGTGGTGAACACTACATCCTCTTATGAATGCAGAGGTTGCAGTTTGTGCAGAAGTGATGAGCATTTTTGAAGCTGTCCACAAAGAAGGGGACGACACAGCAACCAAACAAGGGGAGAACACAGCTGGCAAACACCAGCCTCGGTGCTGGTTCTACAACCCGTGTTGATGTTCTGCGTGTGACGCAGTGATTGTTCCCACCACGCCCCTGGATGGCAAACTCAGGAACTGAATGAATGAATTTCAATGGGACGTGTTTTAAAGTTTGGAATAAACTATCATCTTGAGGTTGCATAGAACTATTCTTCAATTCATTTCCTTAGAGTTTAGTCATATTTTATCCACCATTTTCAAATCCACACTCATTTTCTCTCATAGCAACCATGGTCGCTATAGACTCAACTGCCATTATTGGCAGTTATTATCTATGTTTTTTAGACATAACTCATCTTCTGACCATGACCCTCTAATTTTGCCAAGAAAACATCGCCAGTGATTCTCTGTTAATACCAGATTCAAACCACCACAACCAATGAAATTACAAAGGCACAGGAGAATGTTTTTCACTTTACCATAATGTAGTTCTATTGTCTTCTATTGAGTTTAGTAATATTTTAACCACCAACCTGTGTGTGTGTGTGTGTGTTTGTGTTTGTGTAATGTGAGTCTCATGGAGAGAGTCCAGAACATAGTTATCAACCCCTAAGCCTGCTAATCATACTCTGAATATAGGTATCAGTCTCCTCAAATCAGCTCCACGCCAGTAAAGACACACTGATATTCTATGGTAACTATAACACACACTGATATTCTATGGTAACCATCACAGACCAGTAAAGACACAGTGATATTCTATGGTAATTGTAACACACCAGTAAAGACACACTGATATTCTATGGTAACTGTAACAAACCAGTAAAGACACACTGATATTCTATGGTAACCCAATAGTGTGTGTGCGTGTGTGTGTTACCCCAACAGAATGCAGACTCCACACATCAGCCAGGCGAAGGGTCCACTACGATACACCACTCTAGTTTCAACTCGCTGGCCACAAATCCAGCACATTGTCATAGTAAGACCATCACCAAGGTCTCCAGAACACACCACAACTGTGGCTGACAAATTAACTCACACACACACACACATCATGGTAGGAATTGACAAATTATTTATGCCAGGTAGTGAATAACTATATGATTTTGGGGGGGTATATTCGTCAAACCCCCATAACCTCAGTGGAGATTACACGCCTGCCTGTATATTCGTCAAACCCCCATAACCTCAGTGGAGATTACACGCCTGCCTGTATATTCGTCAAACCCCCATAACCTCAGTGGAGATTACACGCCTGCCTGTATATTCGTCAAACCCCCATAACCCCAGTGGAGATTACACGCCTGCCTGTATATTCGTCAAACCCCCATAACCTCAATGGAGATTACACGCCTGCCTGTTGATGTTTATAGGAGGCCTTTTCCAAAGGGTGTGCAACCAAAGATTGAAGTTGAGGGTTCCAATAATTTTTTAAATTCCTGCCCATTTTTTGAGTTGTGTGTAAAATGATACGAAATTTGCCTTTTTGTGTTGTTCCTATGTAGGTAAAGGACATAAACATGCATAGTCATACATTTGTAATGGAAATGGTGCATTTTCTGAAGACAAAAATCCAGGGGTGCCAAAACTTCTGTCCATGACTGCACAAGTCCTGTATTGATGGTTGGATCTAATATTTAATATACCCAACAGACTCCCAACAGACGTACGTGAGTGTGCCCGCTTGTACGGTGCCTTGTGTCAAACACAAATATTGATGCTCAGTTCCTGCTCAGGGGCAATGAAATCTTGTTCTGCGAGAAATGTTTTCAAGTAAGCCAGCTTTCAGTTTTACTTTCTCTGTGCCAGTCAGCCTGTCGCATATGTCCTTATGTGCTAAATGCTAGCGCCTGTCTCTGTGCTAGTCAGCCTGTCGCATATGTCCTTATGTGCTAAATGCTAGCGCCTGTCTCTGTGCTAGTCAGCCTGTCGCATATGTCTTTATGTGCTAAATGCTAGCGCCTGTCTCTGTGCTAGTCAGCCTGTCGCATATGTCTTTATGTGCTAAATGCTAGCGCCTGTCTCTGTGCTAGTCAGCCTGTCACTTATGTCCTTATGTGCTAAATACTAGCGCCGGTCTCTGTGCTAGTCAGCCTGTCGCATATGTCCTTATGTGCTAATGCTAGCGCCTGTCTCTGTACTAGCCAGCCTGTCGCATATGCCCTTATGTGCTAGATGCTAGCGCCTTTCTCTGTGCTAGTCAGCCTGTCGCATATGTCCTTATGTGCTAAGTGCTAGCGCCTTTCTCTGTGCTAGTCAGCCTGTCGCTTATGTCCTTATGCGCTAAATGCTAGTGCCGGTCTCTGTGCTAGTCAGCCTGTCGTTTATGTCCTTATGTGCTAAGTGCTAGCGCCTTTCTCTGTGCTAGTCAGCCTGTCGCTTATGTCCTTATGTGCTAAATGCTAGTGCCTGTCTCTGTGCTAGTCAGCCTGTTGCATATGTCCTTATGTGGTAAATGCTAGCGCCTGTCTTCCAGTCACAGAGGAGATTGCCTTGGTGATGTTTTGGCAGAAAACAGCAAATTATAAGTAATGGACCAGGTTGACCAATAATGAGGTGTGGGATAGGGGGCAGCATCATGCCACGGAACTGGGATCAGGTGTCTAGGCTGGCAGCGTCACGGAACTGGGATCAGGTGTCTAGACTGGCACATGCCACGGAACTGGGATCAGGTGTCTATGCTGGCACATGCCACGGAACTGGGATCAGGTGTCTAGGCTGGCAGCGTCACGGAACTGGGATCAGGTGTCTAGACTGGCACATGCCACTGAACTGGGATCAGGTGTCTAGACTGGCACATGTCATGGAACTGGGATCAGGTGTCCAGGCTGGCGCATGTCATGGAACTGAGATCAGGTGTTCAAGCTGGTAGCTTCATGGAACTGGGATCAGGTGTATAGACTGGCACGTCATGGAACTGGGATCAGGCGTTCAAGCTGGTAGCGTCATGGAACTGGGATCAGGTGTCTAGACTGGCACGTCATGGAACTGGGATCAGGCGTTCAAGCTGGTAGCATCATGGAACTGGGATCAGGTGTCTAGACTGGCACATGCCATGGAACTGGGATCAGGTGTCTAGACTGGCACATGTAATGGAACTGGGATCAAGCGTTCAAGCTGGTAGCGCCTTGGAACTGGGATCAGGTGTCTAGACTGGCACATGTCATGGAACTGGGATCAGGTGTCTAGACTGGCACATGCCATGGAACTGGGATCAGGTGTCCAGGCTGGTAGCGTCATGGAACTGGGATCAGGTGTCTAGACTGGCACATGCCATGGAACTGGGATCAGGTGTCTAGACTGGCACATGCCATGGAACTGGGATCAGGTGTCTAGACTGGCACATGCCATGGAACTGGGATCAGGTGTCTAGGCTTCCAGGCTGGCACACTGCTGGGCCGAGGTCCAAATGGAACTTTATAAAGTCAAAAAATAACTGGTCTGCGGCCAGTTTGTGCGTTACTAGTATGAATACACAGAAGCACCATGAACAGACAGCAACAGTTACAGCCCGCAAATGTGCTGATTTCTATGTGAATGAGGCCTAAGACTTGTGCTGATTTCTATGTGAATGAGGCCTAAGACTTGTGCTGATTTCTATGTGAATGAGGCCTAAGACTTGTGCACTTACATGCATTAATTGCACTAACCTAGTGACACTGACACTCCATAGTACTGTTACTCATTTTGAATGGGACACACTCTTATATGTTTGTGAAGAAACACATCAATATTGTTTAGGGCCTATTTATCATCTTAGCAAAAATGGTACAAATTCCAAGCATCTAAATTGCAGACACATACTTTCCCTGTTGCACTTGGACCACATGCACTGGCTGGGGTGTGGTTTGTGTCAAGTGACCTGTAAGAAAGATAATAAGTTATTAAGTCATTTATACTTACAGTCTTATTCTGGCAGTGTTGTTTACTGTTGTTTATATTTTTATATATTTTATTAGCTTAAAGATGCTTCATTATTTTCTATATTTTTTATTATCAATCCAGGAAATCGGAACACACTCGGGGCGGGTGGTGGTAGCGTAGCGGTTAAGGAACCTGGCTAGCGTGATAGTAGCCTGAAAAGTTGTGGATTCGACTCCCAGCTGCCACCGTTGTGCCCTTGAGCAAGGCACATAAACCCTGAGTTGCTCTAGGGGAGACTGGCCCTGAACAATTAATAGTTGACGATGTAAAGTGTAAGTCGCTTTGGAGAAAATGGAACAGAATGAGAGGCAGGTTTTGTCAGTTTTGTGCAGGTTTGAGGTTACCGACTGCTGTCCGTATGAAAAAGAACAAGAAAATTTGCTACAACATAGGTGAAATAGCAGACAGGCAGCTAATGTTAATTGAATGGGGCATAGAAAAATTAAACTGAAAGTGAGTTTCTGTGCCCCATTCACTTAGTGTTAGCTGCTAGTTCACTATTCAGTCTATGTTGTATCAAATTTTCTTAATCTGTTTCCAATGTTCAACTTTGGTGTTGCTTTTTATGTTGAGAATGTAGATTTTGTTACATGTTGTTGTTAAAACTGCTTTAATTAATAATTGAGATACCTGTAGCATTTTGTGGCAGCTTCCACCCTGTGACTCATTGGGTTGGTCCCATCATACAGTTCTTGGGTGGCCTTGGATTCCCTGACTGCAAAGGGTCGGATTGGCTAATGTTAGTCAAGCTACGGAAACTTGATGCTAATGTTAGGTTTTAGCATGGGCTAAATTGCTATCTTGTAGTGTATTTGGCAGAGAGATGAAGGAGAACTGTTGTCAAACTGTTGCCCTGCATTGAAAACCATTACATGACTTTCTTTCTCAGTTGACATTTTGACAGTTAGCTCTTTGAAGGATTATTATTATGAACAAGAGGTAGTCAAATGCAAAGAGTGGCAAAAAGTGCCATACTGCCTAGCAGCTTAAAGCATAATCCAGAGTCCATCAACACATCCCAGATAGCAATTACCTTTGGCCTGGATCCGCATATAAGCCTTTTCATCCAGATGAAGCCCTCATAAGTCCTCTGTATCGTGCCACATCTGTGCCAGATCAGGATTTTCTAATGCCAAGTTGTGTCATATTTGTGTTGGTTTACAGTTTTTGAGCACTTCAATGGGATTGGCTTTAATAGAGCTGGACCAGTGATCGCCTGTATGCGCACCAGATCTGTTTTGCTGACCCGACCCACTTTTGGACCGATGTGCGTTTGGACCCTGGACCAGACCTGAATGGCAGACCTGGGCCAAACTGCATGGTACATTTGGGCCAGATTCTTGCCAGAGTGTATTTGTATAAGAGATAGCCCTGTTGGTCACAGTTGCTGAGTACTAGTCGGTAAGAAAAAACAAAATAATATAAAGTAGATTACAACATAGAGCAAATTACTAGACGGCGGCCAATTCTAACCAACGAGGGCAAGGAAACCTGGTTTTGTTTTTCTGTTTCCTTCAGTATCCTGTTCAGTTAGCGTTAGCTGCCAGTTTGTAAATTCTGTCTGCATTGTACCAATGGCATTGCCATACACTGGTGAAACAACAGCAGACCTCCTGCTATCTAGGCCGGCCCCTCTTTCCTACACAGCTCTGCTCAATTATCATCTCCCTATGGTGCTTGTCTGGATTCTATTTCATTAAGCTTGTTGTCTCACCGCATCCAATCAGCAAACAGAGGGAGGAGTTGTGAACACTGAGGTATCAGTCAAGGCAGTCATTACAAGCTGGTTTATAACAGTGTGAGGAACACAGATGAGTGTTTTTGATTGGTTGGTATTCCAAATATGCTAATGCACACACATACACACACACATTTTACCAGCCATCGTTGGTTTGTTAAACTAAATTTCTCTGGAAGTGAACTATTAAATACCAAGAAATATTACACACAGCAAATGTAGGCGTTTATACTGGTGTGATCTAACCAGACATAACTGTTGTATGAATATATGAACAAACACACTCAAAAATATGTTGCTTTAATGAAGAGATTATGTGAAGGTGTCAGATTCATTCAGACCATGTATTGCAAAATGACATTCAAAATGACAGGTGTGTGTGGGTGTTAGTATGCATGTGTGTAGGTTTGTGCATCCCTGTTGTGTGTATGTGTGTAATGATTGTTGTTGTGTGTGTGTAAGTGTATGTGTGTCTATGGTTAGTGTGTGTATTTGTGCATGTTTGAGGTGAGTGATGTGTCTGTCTGTCTGTGTGTGTGTGAGTGTGTGTGTGTGAGTGTGTCTGTGTGTGTGTGTGTGTGTGTGTGTGTGTGTGTGTGTGTGTGTGTGTGAACACTAGAGCTTCTTATGAATGCAGAGGTTGGCATTGCAGTTTGTGCAGAAGTGATGAGCATCTTTGCAGCTGTCCACAAAGAAGGGAATGACACAGCAACCAAACACCAGCCTGGAGAGAGAGAGAGAGAGATGTGTGTGTGTGGTGTGCATGCTTGTGTTCCTACCCCTATCTTCTTACCTGACAGACTGCACTCATCATATCCATCATCAGTCTCAGTCATATTTTCAGCTGATGCACATCTCTATTCAGCTGATGCACATCTCTATTCAGCTGATGCACATCTCTATTCAGCTGATGCACATCTCTATCTGACAGTCTTGACACAGAAAGGCCTAGTAGGTGCAGGTCTTTCAATCTGTGTGTGTGAGTGTGTGTGCATGACATGAGTCTCTGACCGTCCTTACACAGATGCTGGTTTTACAACCTGTGTGTGTGTGTGTGTACGTGTGCAACGTGAGACTGACACAGACCTTACAAAGATGGCCATGGAGAGATGTTGATGCCAACATACAATCTGGTCAGTCTAGTTTTATTCTGTGATAACATTACTATGTGTGTGTGTGTGTGTGTGTATGTTACCCAAACAAAATGCAGAGTCCACAAATGAGCCAAGCGAACAGTCCGCTGTGATACACCACTCTGGTTTGAACTCGTTGGCCACAGTTCCGACACGTTGTCATGGTTGGACTGTCACCAAGGTCACCAGAACACACCACAATTGTACCTGGTAAATTTTCCAAACATTATTTAATGCACATCACACACATACGCACCACTAACAGTGAACAGAGCGCTGACGTCATTGCTGCCATGTTTGTTGTGTTGGCTATAATCCTTTGACGGACACACCTTTATCATTCATTAATCACCTGATGTGGTGTGTCTGACCCAAAATATGGTCATTTAAATTGCACATGCAGAATTGAACCAACCACAGCCTTGCTTATCCAGATAGCAAAATGCTGGCGGTCTGCTGGTATTTTGGTCGTTGGTTCTCTGGAGGTCCACTGGCAGCTTGCCTGTGTTTGGCTGTTTGTGGTATTTCGCAAAAGAGCGGCAGACCCAGAGAACTGACGAGAAAAAGCCAGCAAACCACCAGCGTCTCGTAATCAGGGAAGGTCCTGGTCCTGGTGAACAGAATTAAGCCATCACCTTATCCAGATTTGTGCAATTATTTGTCACAAACAGGTCCAATTTGCAATGTCTTTCAAATGTTTGTGTAAGTATGATGATGATGTGATAGATAACAGATAGCTTAGACTAAACCCAACTGAAAATGATTCGATCAGTACACTTACCCACTGGCATTCAATCAGTACACTTACCCACTGGCATTCGATCAGTACACTTACCCACTGGCATTTGATCAGTACACTTACCCACTGGCATTCGATCAGTACACTTACCCACTGGCATTTGATCAGTACACTTACCCACTGGCATTCGATCAGTACACTTACCCACTGGCATTCATCAGTACACTTACCCACTGGCATTTGATCAGTACACTTACCTGCTGGTATTTGTGTTGCGTGGGTCTGGATTATGGCACCTGTTTGTGTGAGTCAATGTTTACATCACTTTATGAGCTGCATCATCACATTTGTAAGCAAACATGTAATTGTATATGTGAACAAACATGTATTTATGTTATATATAAACAACCATGTGTCTAAATGTTATATGTGAACCAAATGGCAAGACGCTGAAGGATGTGTCTAAATGTTATATGTGAACCCAAATGGCAAGACGCTGAAGGCATTTTGCTCATTGGTTCTGCAGCGGTCTTTCACCATATATGGCGTTTTTGCTGTCTGGAAAATATGGCGAAACTGCAGTGAACTAATGAGTAAAAACACCAGTGGACCGCCAGCATTTTGCTATCTGGGTATAATATCAATATATACAACCATTGTCATATATGTGAACATTATAGTTCCCTATACAGTAAATGGACTGCATTTATACAGTGCTTTTCCACTCCCACAAGCACTCAAAGCACTTTACAGTGTATGCCTCACATTCGCCCATTTACAAACTGGTGGCAGAGGCTGCCATGCAAGATGCCAACCTGCCACCAGGCGCAATGTGGGGTTCAGTATGTTGCTCAAGGACACTTCAGTGGGGTTCAACGGGGCTCAAACCTGCGACCCTCTGGTCGCCGAACGGCACCTCTACCACCTGCGCCACCATCACCCTGCTTATCAGCACACACACTCACCCTGTTGCATCTGGACGACCTGCACTGGCTGCGGTGCGGCTTGGATAATGTGACCTGCATGAATCGTGAAGACATTTACACTTAGAACATTACACTTGTCATTTTACAGCGTACACACTCCTACACTACTCATTTTATAGTGTACATTTGTCTCCTACACTACTCATTTTATAGTGTACATTTGTCTCCTACACTACTCATTTTATAGTGTACACTCGTCTCCTACACTACTCATTTTTATAGAGTATGCTCGTATGATATTGTAGTCGTTAAGCCATCTGTGAATTTATATTCTAGGCTATATTCTGCTTTGTAGTATATAATGGTAGCCTATGTGAGTCATCTTTACAGTAGGCTATGTAAGCCTACCGTTACGCTATGTGAGTCATCTTTACAGTAGGCTATGCAAGCCTACTGTTACGCTATGTGAGTCATCATTACACTATATACTTGTATGCTTTGCTAGTCATCTTTACATCATATTTTTGTATGCTATAAGAGTATGCTGTTATGCTATACAAGACATCTTTACAGTATATACTTGTATGCTTTGCTAGTCATCTTTACAGTATATACTTGTATGCTTTGCTAGTCATCTTTACAGTATTATACTTGTATGCTTTGCTAGTCATCTTTAAAGAAGGGCATGCTATGCTATTCTAGCCATCTTAGCATAACAGCACTAAAATCAACCATGTAGAAATAACAGACATGCTCTCTTACCCTGCTGGGGCATAACCTGCATTGGCTGCATCATGACACCTGTATAATGTGATATTACATACATTTGACATAAGTGAAGCTTAGGACTGTAAGTAAGACAAGTGTTATCAAATTAAAAATTAGAATGTAGCCTTCACATGAAATATATATGATGTTACCATCCAGGACAAAAGCAGTCGCATCACCATTTTTTTTTTAATTAAGTTATTATGTATAATACACAATTTAGAAGACTAAAAAGTGCTCTATAGAATCTGTCTGTACACTTGCAGATTAGGGACACTTATGGGTTTGTCTGTAGAAAGCCTCTACTCACTACCACAGAGGTGTAATATTGTTTTGGGCTGTACAATGGGTTTAAAAACAGCGTCATGTATGAGTGCACAGACACGCCCCACGCACTGCCATTTTAAAAACAGCGTCATGTATCGTGCACAGACACGCCCCACGCACTGCCATTTTAAAAACAGTGTTATGTATCAGCGCAAAGACACGCCCCACACACTGCCATTTTAATGCTTTCTCAAAACACATCCGATTGATGTGATTGTGCTACCAACTCAGCATATGAACTCCTAATCATCCAAAAATTGCCCTAGAGAGGATTTTAGGATTTTAAGGGACATCTTAACCTCTACCTTAAGGTTATGATATGATTGCCAACACCTTCATAGCTAAAGTATATCTTTTGTACGTCACAGTAAGTGCCAGGTCTGGACCACTCTTAACACTTTTTTAACATGTCTCTTAAATGTGCTCTTACTGCTGCAGATGTCCAGTGGTCGCATTGCATTTGGGGTTTTATTATTAATTAATAATAATTAAAATATTTTATTTTCTTATATTTTATTTCTTATATTTTATATGTTTTAAAATCTCCAGTGGTTGCGTTGCATTTGGGGTTTTATGTCATAAATAGGAAAAAATGCCAAATCAAATGAATTTGTTTTGTTTTTAATTCCTCTAAAATGCAAACATGTCACTTACACACATCATATTGATGCACTAATTCTATTTTAACTTGCATATTTTTTGTTGATACCTGTACTTTAATGCCTGTGAAAGAAACCTCACGCATGTGCAAACAGGTGCAAATGACAACTATCGATGCCAGAAACATGCATTCAGACTCCTAAGATGTAATTAGGAACATCCTAAGAGAGAAGACTCTGAAGAGGTCAGGGACACACATAGAATAATAAACAACTTTGGTGAGATATAGTCTTCTTAGCATTCGAAGAGTGAACATTACTGGAGAGCCAAACCCTGCTCAGTTGCTGTACTATTTCTTTGGTTACTGACCACAGTGAGCTTGATAACAGCTGATTCCACTGTTGCTTGCTAGTTCAGCTGTCGTTTACTATGGTTGTTATAGTTACCATTCAAAAGAGCATTGATATGGAACGGTAATTCCATTTTTTTAATAGGTGTCCTATTATGAGGGAATAATGGACACCTGGTCAGCCAATCAGAAATCAGTATTTCTACGGGTGATAAATTATATGTAACATATTTAAATGTATGTGAATGACATCCTTTTACCCTGTGGAGGTCCAGCCTGTTGGTATCCCTGAGGGGGCAGGGCCTGGGCAGGGTAGGGGGGGGCGGAGGCA
>PYXC01000227.1:195000-200000 GCA_015244755.2 Tenualosa ilisha | reverse complement strand
TGTTCAAATTGTAACACTACATGGCTTACTGTTCCCTAATAGTACAATGTTGCCTGTAGGCAACGGCTCATTTTTGTAAATGTTTTGTTATGGAGTATGAACTTTATTTTATTTTATACACCACATAAATATCTTTGTTGAAGTGTTTTTGTTGAATTAGAAAGGTTTTGAGGATATCTGATTTATTTTATGTGTGATTAGATGAAAAAGCATTTTCTCTTCCACGATGGTACAGTGTTGCCTTGAGGCAACAAGATTCTAAAACTTTAATAAAATATAATTTTTTTAAAAACTATGTTGATTTTGTTAAAAGGGTCCATTTAAAGCTGGAAAAACCATACAAACATTTTTTTTGCCATTGGGATCATAATGCGTACCATAGAGGGTTAAGAGAATAAGGACTCCAGGCTCCTCTATACGGTGTACTACTACCACCTCCAGTTTCATTTACTCAGGTTAGCCATTTCATCATCTACTTGTTAAACCCCCCAGTTCATTTCCAACAGCTTCCCACAATCTCTTCACATGTCTCAGCAATTTCTGAAACCTGTCTCTCCGACACCATAACTATATATCATAACTGCAACATAACTCATTTTCAATTTTGTAAAACCCTTTTTGCAAAACACAACACACAACTCCATAGCTATCACACACAAATCTACTGAACAACAACCAATCATTGCCTTAGCATAGGCCTATACATGGGCTATCAGTGCATCACAATATTGCAGAGTGCACACACAAACACACACACAAACAAACAAACACACACACACACACACACACAGACACAAACAAAGGCCTTTACATTGGCTATTGTGCGTGTTGTTTGTTGTTTTTGTTTATACTGGGAGCTGCTGCTACTTGAGGACTGTGTTGTTTGTTGTTTTTGTTTATACTGGGAGCTGCTGCTACGTGAGGACTGTGTTGTTTGTTGTTTTTGTTTATACTGGGAGCTGCTGCTACTTGAGGACTGTGTTGTTTGTTGTTTTTGTTTATACTGGGAGCTGCTGCTACTTGAGGACTGTGTTGTTTGTTGTTTTTGTTTATACTGGGAGCTGCTGCTACGTGAGGACTGTGTTGTTTGTTGTTTTTGTTTATACTGGGAGCTGCTGCTACGTGAGGACTGTGTTGTTTGTTGTTTTTGTTTATACTGGGAGCTGTTGCTACGTGAGGACTGTTGCTACGTGAGGACTGTTGCTACGTGAGACTGTTGCTACGTGAGGACTGTTGCTACGTGAGGACTGTTGCTACGTGAGGACTGTTGCTACGTGAGGACTGCTCTCAGAGCTCCTCTGCACTGGTTTGCTTGTTTACTTGTTCTGTGCCTCTTTGACTTCTTCTCTTCGATATCTATTGTTGTCGCCTTGCTGTAAAACCAGTTTTTCTGAAGTGGTTGAAGTGGAAAATTTGCGTTATCAATCTATTTTTTTTGTTTTTGGCATTGCAAGCCAACAGAAACTATTTTAATGGCAGGGTGCCATCTGTGATAGCATGAGTATCTGAGACAAGCTTCAAAATGGACTCCACCCCATACAGACACACACACACACTCACACACACACACACACACACACACACACACTCACACACACACACACACACACACACACACACAGGCACACACACACGTCTTAAAATCCACACCCATAGCTCATACTTATACTACAGAATATCCACAGCAGTAACTTGCATAAATTGACTAAAACAAAAAACATGTGAACATAAACTATGATAAACATTAGTCTGTATATAAACAGTATATACATAAACTGTGATAAACATTAGTCTGTATATAAACAGTATATGCATAAACTGTGATAAACATTTATTTATTTATTTCATTTGGTACAGAGCGTTTGGCCATTTGGCAGTGAGAAACGATAGACTCTGTTGAAGTTTAAAACGATGAGCTCTTGACTGATAGCCTACCTTGACTGATAGCATTCTAGCTCAGTATTCACAACTCCTTCCACTGTTTGCTGATTGGATGCGGTAAAAATGTCACCAGAGACAACAAGTTCAATGAGATCAAACCCAGACTGGCACTGTAGGGAGATGATAATTGAGTGGAGGTGCATAGGAAGGCGTGGCCAGGCCACTAGGAAGCCAGACATTTCATAGATCTCCACTGACCAGTGTTTTGAAAAAAAGCTAAACTCTTTCAGTTTCAGGGACTAAATGTTTACATGTGGATGCAAGGCCAAAACACAACAAATATTCTTTTTAAAAATTATCCGTGTGGGTGAAGCTTTAGGCCCAACGTGTAGTTACTAATTAACTTACAGCTTTGCATTACTTACTTCATATGTAAAAACATTAACTAACTGCTCATCATCTACTCTTACACATTCTGTCTACTCATATCCACAGCTCTAAACAATTATCCAATCAGAGGTCCATCAATCCCAGACAGTCATCCAATCAGACACCGCTGATTCCCATCAGTCCCTGACCGATAGCCAATCAGACGTCACAGATTCCCACCAGTCTCAGCCAGCCGTCCAATCAGAGTTGATGTGATGGATCCGTCTGTGGTTCAGGCGTCACAGACAGAGTGTGACGAAAACTCCATGTACGCCATACCACCTGATGCTATGGATAAACAGCCAGCGCCTAACCAGCCATCAGTCACAGACGCATCAGTAGCCAATGAAGCGCCAGTCAACCATCCTGAAGAGAAACGTGTAGGGGGTGAGTCATATTCACACCTCCATTTATGTCTCGCGCTCTTCAGTCAACCATCCTGAAGAGAAACGTGTAGGGGGTGAGTCATATTCACACCTCCATTTATGTCTCGCGCTCTTCAGTCAACCATCCTGAAGAGAAACGTGTAGGGGGTGAGTCATATTCACACCTCCATTTATCCTGAAGCGAAACGTGTAGGGGGTGAATCACATTCACACCTCCATTTATCCTGAAGCGAAACGTGTAGGGGGTGAATCAAATTCACACCTCCATTTATCCTGAAGAGAAACGTGTAGGGGGTGAATCACATTCACACCTCCATTTATCCTGAAGAGAAACGTGTAGGGGGTGAGTCATATTGACACCTCCATTTATGTCTCGCCCTCCTGTATAGTTCAGATGTATTGGATACATCTGAAAACAAAATTTGATAAATGACACTGTATGCATTTGGCATCTATAACATATCAGACCATTTTGGCCCATGACTCACCTGATAAGATCTATGACTCACCTGATAAGATCCATGACTCACCTGATAAGATCCATGACTCACCTGATAAGATCTGGCTCTATTTCTGTCTGCCAGAGGTGGTGGGACTGCGCTAGCTCTTTGGGCTACTTGCACACCTGTGGCCTGTGGCCGTCATTATCTGTCCGCTCTGCTCTGGTCCGCTCAGTGACAGCAACTGCTCTCAGCCTATGGTTGATACAACAGCAGGAGAGTGCAGACGCCTGGCTGATGTTAGCCATCAGATACCCAAGGAAATGGTGTCCCTGGAATATCAGATTATTTGTCGGTTGTGAACAAACTGCTACTGTTTCAGTGGGTGCAGATGGAAACAGTTGGGGTCTAGTGGGCAGGGAACAGATCCACCAGCGGTGCTAATCTTAGGAAGAGTCTTGGCCAAACTGCTACTGTTTCAGTGGGTGCAGATGGAAACAGTTGGGGTCTAGTGGGCAGGGAACAGATCCACCAGCGGTGCTAATCTTAGGAAGAGTCTTGGCCAAACTGCTACTGTTTCAGTGGGTGCAGATGGAAACAGTTGGGGTCTAGTGGGCAGGGAACAGATCCACCAGCGGTGCTAATCTTAGGAAGAGTCTTGGCCAAACTGCTACTGTTTCAGTGGGTGCAGATGGAAACAGTTGGGGTCTAGTGGGCAGGGAACAGATCCACCAGCGGTGCTAATCTTAGGAAGAGTCTTGGCCAAACTGCTACTGTTTCAGTGGGTGCAGATGGAAACAGTTGGGGTCTAGTGGGCAGGGAACAGATCCACCAGCGGTGCTAATCTTAGGAAGAGTCTTGGCCAAACTGCTACTGTTTCAGTGGGTGCAGATGGAAACAGTTGGGGTCTAGTGGGCAGGGAACAGATCCACCAGCTGTGGAAATCTAATCTAATCTTAGGAAGAGTCTTGGTCAAATGACATGTTCTCCTCCACAGCAGGGTCAGCTCCTGAAGAAGATGATCACATATATGAGGACATCCAGTCGTATGACAGCCTCCCGTCTGGGGCTCCGACAGTCTCTCCGTTACAGGTGAAGAAACTGATCCAGTAACAGTTAGTGGGTTTGTGTGTGGAGTTTGGTGTAATCCAGTGTGAATCAATAGTACTGTTGTTTAACTGTTGTTTCACAGAGTGCTGTCTGTAGGAGAAAGAAGCAGAATATTTGATACAGCATTGACCGCACATAGCAAATGGATTTGTCCTTTTATTTCGGCTGCAATAGGAAGCTACTGAGAATTTATTATTGGTTTTCCTCGACTGATCAAGGGCTTCACACACACTGGATACTATTCATGATAATGTCAATACAATTCATGATAACTCATAACCCACGTCAAAGTAATGACTGACTGCCATGCATGGCCTTCTAGACACGACTCACACCTGAATAAAGAGACTACTAGACATGTGGACTCACACACCTGAATAAAGAGCTGTGCTGCTTCCTCCCCTGTAGGACCCTCCACCACCCACGAGCGTCACCCACCCGAGGGCCATCATCCGTGGTGCAGCCAGGCCACACTTGGCACCACCCCCTCCACCTTCATCATCCCCAGAGCAGCAGTCTTACAGCACGGCCACGGACGCTCCAACAGTCACGCACACACAGTCTCACAGCACGGCCACGGACGCTCCCACGATGGCTGCTCCTCCTGTGACGCCTCCACAGTCTCCCACCACGACCATGGTCGCTCCCCCAGTGATACCCCTACAGTCTCCCAGCACCGCTACCCAGGGAACAGACCCACAGTCTCCCAGCGCTACCCAGGGAACGGACCCACAGTCTCCCAGCGCTACCCAGG
>PYXC01000227.1:185000-192500 GCA_015244755.2 Tenualosa ilisha | reverse complement strand
ACAGCACAAACACAGGAGAGATTAACAGAGATAACAGGTGATTTCAACAGAGCTAATACAGGTGAGCAATCAGTCAAGAGTGCTGTGACTCATTCAATGATATTTTCAGTATAGCACTAACACAGATGAGATTAACAGCACAAACACAGGTGATATTAACAGAGATGACAGATGAAATTACCACCATATTAATATTGCTAACACAGGTCAGTTTAACAGATCTAAATGACACTAACACAGTTAACGGTGACAGTGCTAACATATTGAGAATTTCTACTCGTTTAACCACTAGACAACTAGCTCTATCCTGTCTGTCCTGTTCATCCTGTCTGTCTATCTACAGTCGGGCATGTCAACACAGCCGGTACCGGTCTACCCTCAATCACCCACGGCATCGCAACCACTGCCTGTCTACCCCCAATCACCCACGGCAACGCAACCACTGCCTGTCTACCCCCAATCACCCACGGCAACGCAACCACAGGCTGTCTACCCCCAATCACCCACGGCAACGCAACCACTGCTTGTCTACCCCCAATCACCCACGGCAACGCAACCACAGGCTGTGTCCCCCCACTCTCTCGTAGCAACCCAACCTGTGGCTGCACAGTCTTCCCTGGAGACCCATGGGATTCCCATGGGAGCCCAAACACAGGATGTCCAATCACCCATGGCACAAGTTCCCCTGGCAACCATGCCAACCATGCTCCCACAGGGGCCAGTGCTGGTACAGCCTCAGATGGCAGCGGCTCCTAGCAACCAGAGTCAACTTCAAGGTGAGCCGTCCATTTCGTTGTGTCATTTACAAACGTCCCCCCTGAGTCACTGTCCATTTTGTTGAGTTTTTACAAACTTTTACAAACGTACCCCTGTGACACTTTATGTCCTACAGAGTAATCTCTGCGCCATGCATGACTTGCTCGACAATGTTGTGGCCATTGGGTTATATTGGTAGTCTGAGTGGAGGATCTTTGTCCACATGTAGTCTGTACCTGAATGTTTGTTCTTATGCTGGTGGGAGCTGAGAACCCCGTGTACAGATTTACAATGTAGTGTGCAAGTATGGAGCATTTCAGGCATGTTAGTATGCAATTCAGTGTGCATGTATGGAGCATTTTAAGCATGTTAGTATGCAATTCAGTGTGTAAGTATGGAGCATTTCAGGCATGTTAGTATGCAATTCAGTGTGCATGTATGGAGCATTTTAAGCATGTTAGTATGCAATTCAGTGTGTAAGTATGGAGCATTTCAGGCATGTTAGTATGCAATTCAGTGTGCATGTATGGAGCATTTTAAGCATGTTAGTATGCAATTCAGTGTGTAAGTATGGAGCATTTCAGGCATGTTAGTATGCAATTCAGTGTGTAAGTATGGAGCATTTCAGGCATGTTAGTATGCAATTCAGTGTGCTTGTATGTGTACTGTATGGGGGGCAGTATTTAACATGTTTATTCACAACAGAGGGTCACTAGTTGGCAGTATTTCACATTCTTCACCTCAGTTGTCAAATTAGTATATTACAACAGTGTGAGCATGTATTAGTGTGCATCTATGTGTCTTGTATGGGGAAATGTTTGAGTATGTTAGTATGCATTGGTGTGCTTATATGTGTGTTGTGTGAGTATGTTAGTGTCTCATTCAGTGTGCATCTATGTGTATCATATGGGGAGCAGTGTAAGTATGTTAGTATGTATTGTAGTGTATATCTGTATTGTGTAGGGAACAGTGTAAGTATGTTAGTGTGCAGTGTAGTGTGGCTATTCAGTTCAATTCAATTAGTTTTATTTCTACAGCGCCTTTTACAATAGTATTGTCTCGTGGAGCTTCACAGAAGGAGCACCCAAGAGCAACAGGGCCAAGGAAAAACTCCCTTATGTTTAGTTAGTCTAGGAAGAAACCCAACTCAAGGGGCTAACCCAACTGCCAGGGGTCATGCAGGAAAATTACAATCAGTAGTGACCATAATAGACTACAAGTTGTCCATGGTTTTAGCTAAGGTTCATAATAGTTCCAGAGTATTATCCCACTTTACATTACGTGTATAGTCAGTACATGTACATAGTCAGTCCATAGGTGGCTATCAGGAATTATGGCTGGACAGGCTATATGTGCTTTGTATGTGGAACTGTTTGAGTATATCAGTATGCAGTGCTTGAGTAACAGTATGTATATTAGTGTACATAGTAACAGTATGTATATTAGTGTGCATAGTAACAGTATGTAAATTAGAGTGTATAGTAACAGTATGTATATTAGTGTGCATAGTAACAGTATGTAAATTAGTGTGTATAGTAACAGTATGTATATTAGTGTGTATAGTAACAGTATGTATATTAGTGTGCATAGTAACAGTATGTAAATTAGTGTGTATAGTAACAGTATGTATATTAGTGTGCATAGTAACAGTATGTATATTAGTGTGTATAGTAACAGTATGTATATTAGTGTGCTTAGTAACAGTATGTATATTAGTGTGTATAGTAACAGTATGTAAATTAGTGTGTATAGTAACAGTATGTATATTAGTGTGCATAGTAACAGTATGTATATTAGTGTACATAGTAACAGTATGCATGTTCTGCAGGTCCTGGGCTGCTGATTGTGTCTGGTAGCCTTGGCGACCAGCCGTGTGTTACAGCCTGCACTAACTGTGGGACAAGAGTCATGACAAGGGTGGTTTACAAGAGCGGGCCCTTCTCATGGCTAATGTGCACCACCTGCGTCCTGTTTGGGTGAGAACACACACACACACACACACACACACACACACACACACACACACACACACACACACACACACACACACATATGTGAGGACCAGAGTACAGAAGTGGGCACTTCTCATGGCTAACGTGCACGACCTGCATCCTGTTTGGGTGAGAACACACACACACACATACACACACACACACACACACACACATACATGTGATGTACCACAATATTGAATTCAAATAAATATCAACAGTGTAATCCAATCAATATTGAATTCAAATAAATATCAACAGTGTAATCCAATCAATATTGAATTCAAATAAATATCAACAGTGTAATCCAATCAATTGTTATGCAAGCAATGCAAATCACCATTGTCTCTCATCCTCCCTCCCCCTCTGTCAATCTTTGTCTCTTTTCCATCTTTTTCTCTCTGTCTCCTCATCTCTCTCTCTCTCCCCACCTCTCTCTTTCTCTCTCCTCATCTCTCTCTCTCTCCTCATCTCTCTCTCTCCTCATCTCTGTCTATCTCCTAATTTCTCTCTCTCTCTTCTCATCTCTCTCTCCTTATCTCTCTCTCTCCTCATCTCTCTCTCCTCTTCTCTGCCTATCTCCTCATCTCTCTCTCTCTCCTCATCTCTCTTTCCTCATCTCTCTCTATCTCCTCATCTCTCTCTCTCTCTTCATCTCTCTCTCTCTCCTCATCTCTCTCTATCTCCACATCTCTCTCTCTCTCCTCATCTCTCTCTCCTCATCTCTCTCTCTCTCTTCATCTCTCTCTCTGTCTCCTCATCTCTCTCTCTCTCTCTCCTCATCTCTTTCTCTCTCCTCATCTCTCTCTATCTCCTCATCTCTCTATCTCTCTCTCAGTCAGGTATTTGGATGCTGTGTCCTCCCGTTCTTCATAGACAGCTTCAAGGACGCATATCATTACTGCCCAGACTGCGGCAACACTTTACATGTCCATAAACGAATATAACACGCACACACACACACACACACACACACACACGCGCGCACACACACACACACACCCACACATTCTTCAGACAGCTTCAAGGACGCATATCATTACTGCCCAGACTGCGGCAACACTTTACATGTCCATAAACGAATATAACACGCACACTCACACACACACACGCGCACACACACACACACACACACACACATTCTTCAGACAGCTTCAAGGACGCATATCATTACTGCCCAGACTGCGGCAATACTTTACATGTCCATGAATGAATGTAACACACACACACACACACACACACACACACACACACACACACACACCTACATTCTTCAGACAGCTTCAAGGACGCATATCACTACTGCCTCGAGTTTGACAACACTTTATATGTCCATAAAAGATGTAACACACACACACACACACACAATCTATATGGCCGTCCTGTGTGTAACAATATTTTACATGTCCACAAGAGGGTGTAACACACACACACACACACACACACACCCCTGTACTGAGTATGGCAACACTTTATACTGTATATGTGTTGATATGTTTACATACCTTTATATAACAGACATACACACGTTTGTCATCGGTATGGCGACACTTTACACAGATAAAACATGATGTAACACACACACACACACACACACACACACACACACACACACATGAGGTCTGGAGTCGTCTACAAGAGTGGGCCCTTCTCATTCCCCTGTCTGGGTGAGAACACACACATGCGCGCACACACACACATGTGCACGACCTGCATCCTGTTTGGGTGAGAACACACACACACACATACACACACACACACACACACACACACACACACACACACACACACACACACACACACACATACACACACACACACACACACACACACACACATACATACATGTGATGTACCACAATATTGAATTCAAATAAATATCAACAGTGTAATCCAATTAATATTGAATTCAAATAAATATCAACAGTGTAATCCAATCAATATTGAATTCAAATAAATATCAACAGTGTAATCCAATCAATTGTTATGCAAGCAATGCAAATCACCATTGTCTCTCATCCTCCCTCCCCCTCTGTCAATCTTTGTCTCTTTTCCATCTTTTTCTCTCTGTCTCCTCATCTCTCTCTCTCCTCACCTCTCTCTCTCTCTCTCCTCATCTCTCTCTCTCCTCACCTCTCTCTCTCTATCTCCTCATCTCTCTCTCTCCTCATTTCTCTCTCTCTCTCCTCATCTCTTTCTCCTCATCTCTCTCTCTCTCCTCATCTCTCTCTATCTCCTCATCTCTCTCTCTCTCTCCTCATCTCTCTCTCTCCTCATTTTTCACTCTCTTCTCATCTCTCTCTCCTCATCTCTCTCTCTCTCCTCATTTCTCTCTCTCTCTCCTCATCTCTCTCTCTCTCTCCTCATCTCTCCCTCTCCTCATCTCTGTCTATCTCCTCATCTCTCTCTCTCTCTCCTCATCTCTCTCTCTCCTCATCTCTGTCTCTCATCTCTCTCTATCCTCATTTTTCTCTCCTTATCTCTCTCTATCTCCTCATCTCTCTCTCTCTCTTCATCTCTCTCTCTCTCCTCATCTCTCTCTCTATCTCCTCATCTCTCTCTCCTCATCTCTCTCTATCTCCTCATCTCTCTCTCTCTCTCCTCATCTCTCTATCTCTCTCTGTTCATAGACAGCTTCAAGGACGCATATCATTACTGCCCAGACTGCGGCAACACTTTACATGTCCATAAACGAATATAACACGCACACACACACACACACACACACACACACCTACATTCTTCAGACAGCTTCAAAGACGCATATCACTTTTGCCTCGACTTTGACAACACTTTACATGTCCATAAAAGATGTAACACACACACATACACACAATCTATATGGCCGTCCTGCGTGTAACAATATTTTACATACATGCATACACACACACACACACACACACACACACACACCCCTGTACTGAGTATGGCAACACTTTATACTGTATATGTGTTGATATGTTTACATACCTTTATATAACAGACATACACATGTTTGTCATCGGTATGGCGACACTTTACACAGATAAAACATGATGTAACACACACACACACACACACACACACACACAAAGATCTCCTGAGAGCAAAAATACTTTACATGTCCTCAAGAGGGCGTAATGTACACACACACGGAGACACACAGACTCTGGGAGTGCAGCAATAGTTGACATGTCCTCAAGAGAGTGGAACACACACACACACAAACACAGATGAGAATGCAGTGAAAGAGAAATCCATTTTAATCATTCATATAAAAACTTTTCCACAAACACTTCTTGTGTGTTTATTTATGTATTTGTTTGTTTGTCTGTCTGTTTATTTTGGTTATCTCTATGCTATTCTATCTTGCTAGGAAGTCCAAAGCTTCCAGTGAAGTGTGTGTGCATGCATATTGCTTGGGTGTTGTTTGCCTACAAAGTTCCAAGAAACAAGGACATGGCGGCTGATGTGCTTGGAGTGTGAATGGGGTCTAGATGTGAAGGTAATTCAGCTCTGAGACACAAACACAGCGGCTCCTGTGCCTGCAGAGTCAATGGGGCTTACATGTGCCACGTAGAAACAGCTTAGGTCACCCGTTCTGCTGAATGTTGATTGGTCACTAACGAGGTCTACTGGACTATAACAGGATTCTGATTGGTTACAGGTGAAGTCGTCTTGAACCCTGATAGATGGTTGGTTGCTGGCAAAGTCACATGAATGACAGTTACCTGGGCTGAGATCTCTGGGTGTGGGAAGAATCCTGGCAAAGGGGCGTGGTTTTCGGGTAAAGACAGAGATTAATGTGAAGGGGGCGTGGTCATGGGACTGGTGGGTGGAGATTTCTCAGGGCCTTCTTTATTTGAGAGAAAGTCATGGGCAGGAAGAGGAAGAGGAAGAGAAACTTCCAAAGGTCAAGCATGGCAAAGCTCATGTGCTGATATACAGACAGAGACAGAGTTCAGTTCAGTTCATCTCACTCATTGTGCTCACTGACACCAAAGTCTTTTATTGTTGTATTTAGACCAGTCTTAATGTATTATACAAGTGTCTGCTATCTTTTCAGGTAATGGAAAACGCACTCACACACAGAACCAGGTGTTCTTACCTCACAGAAGTCAGGCAGCCGTGTGTGTGTGGTGTGTGTGTGTGTGTATGTGCGTCTGAAAATGTGTCAAGACTTGACTCAAGAGTCCGTCTTAATGTCAATCTAGAACCATAGAACCTGCAGGAATTACTGCAAACTGAGCTCAACAGGAAATCATAGAGGTGGCAGGATCTACCACACACACACACACACACACACACACACACACACACACACACACACACACAGTTGATTTTCCTACTGACAATAAATTTAAAACAGCAAAGCATTCAAAGATTCACAGACCATATATCACACACATAAATATAAACAAAACACTGTGTTTACACTTGATCGTAAACAAAACACTGTGTTAATGTGTGTATCAACACAATTCACATTTTAGAATATAGATATACTGTGCACAAACTCTGTCTCTGACACACTGGCACATGTACACAGCACACACCACCTGGTCAGAATTCAAACCGCCCACCCTTTAGTAATTTGAGTAATGCAAGTTATGATGCTTATTTCCTCTGATGCTTATCAATGATGGAGGGTAATGTGGGGCTTCATTATTCAGAGGTGCTTGATGCTTATCAATGATGGAGGGTAATGTGGGGCTTCATTATTCAGAGGTGCTTGATGCTTATCAATGATGGAGGGTAATGTGGGGCTTCATTA
>PYXC01000227.1:140000-180000 GCA_015244755.2 Tenualosa ilisha | reverse complement strand
GACAGGACGCTGCTTGCACTGTCCCACACCTCCCTAGCCATGATGGACACTGTGGAGAGAACAGAGTGGGTAAGAGTGTGAGTGTGTGTGTGTGTGTGTGTGTGTGTGTGTGTGTGTGTGTGTCTGTGGATACAAGCCCCACCGATCTCCTGTTTTTTGATTCTAGATCAATTAATTTATGACAGTGTGAACCCATGAGAAAGTGTTGGGTAAGGAACCTGCAGAGGTTGTCATGGTTTCTGGGACATGTCGTTTAGGTTTTGAGACTTTGGCTGCCTCTACTTCTTGATACTGCATGCCTTGTAGTTCATGCCTTGTAGTGCATGCCTTGTAGTGCATGCCTTGTAGTTCATGCCTTGTAGTGCATGCCTTGTTAGAGCACATGGCACCATTCATTTCACTTGTGCTTCATTATCTGTTATGCAGAGGCATAACTATCAGAAAGCAGGGCCGCAGGGCCGCAGGGTCGCAGGGGTCGCAGGGCCGCAGGGGTCGCAGGGCCGCAGGGCCGCAGGGTCGCAGGGCCACAGGGCCGCAGGGGTCGCAGGGCCGCAGGGGTCGCAGGGCAGCAGGGGTCGCAGGGCCGCAGGGCTGCAGGGGTCGCAGGGCAGCAGGGGTCACAGGGGTCACAGGGCCGCAGGGCCGCAGGGGTCGCAGGGCAGCAGGGGCCGCAGTTGCTTACGGGCCCGTGGAAATCCAGGGCCTGGCAGTTGTTTCTAAAGATCACCCACTGTACCTCCCTTCATCCCAGCCAATACTCTTACTTAAAGATAAGTACTTGCTCTACGGTGACCAGCCTTTTACTGCCAAAATAGTACTAACCGGGATATGATCTAATCAGACTCTCTTTTTTACTCCAGGGCTCGTAACCCATATCCAAGTAAATAGGCTACTTTAGAGGGTATAAATACACAAATATGTTATATGAATTAATATGACAACATATTATAGTGATCATTAATACACAAATATGTTATATGAATTAATATGACAACATATTATAATGATCATTGAATACACAAATATGTTTGAATTAATATGACAACATATTATAGTGATCATTAAATAATCGGCGAAGTGAACAGTGATGTATTTTGGTGTATTTTGGCATCTTTGTTTAGCATTGTGACTGGGGGTTGTGGGATACGGAAGTGACCGTGTTACATGCAAAACAGTAAACACACACTGACCTCTGATCACTGACCTCTGATCAAAACAGTAAACACACACTGACCTCTGATCACTGACCTCTGGTCAAAACAGTAAACACACACTGACCTCTGATCACTGACCTCTGATCACATTTACATTTACATTTACATTTATGCATTTAGCAGACGCTTTTATCCAAAGCGACTTACAACTCATCAACTATCAATTGTTCTGGGCCAGTCTCCCCTAGAGCAACTTAGGGTTAAGTGCCTTGCTCAAGGGCACAATGGTGGCAGCCGGGATTCGAACCCACAACTTTCCAGGCTACTTACACACTAGCCAGGTTCCTTAACCACTACGCCACCACCACCCCACTAAACAATAAAACAATAAACAATAAACAATAAACACACACTGACCTCTGATCACTGACCTCTGATCACTGACCTCTGATCAAAACAGTAAACACACACTGACGTCTGATCACTGACCTCTGATTAAAACAGTAAACACACACTGACCTCTGATCACTGACCTTTGATCACTGACCTCTGATCAAAACAGTAAACACACACTGACCTCTGATCACTGACCTCTGATCAAAACAGTAAACACACACTGACCTCTGATCACTGACCTCTGATCACTGACCTCTGGTCAAAACAGTAAACACACACTGACCTCTGATCACTGACCTCTGATCAAAACAGTAAACACACACTGACCTCTGATCACTGACCTTTGATCACTGACCTCTGATCAAAACAGTAAACACACACTGACCTCTGATCACTGACCTCTGATCAAAACAGTAAACACACACTGACCTCTGATCACTGACCTCTGATCAAAACAGTAAACACACACTGGCCTCTGCAGAGCATTTACTGTCCAAACTGAATCGGATCAAAATGTACCTGAGGAACCCAATGGGACAGTGTTGTCCCTCTTGACTTGCCATACTGTCAATTGAGGATGACCGTGCATGTCAACTAGATCTTCTGGATGTGATCAACAACTTGCACAGAGGAAAGCCAGGAAAATGAACCATTTTCACGAGTTCGTCACTGGTGTTTTTTCCTTCATTTATGGAGCCATCAGCATTTGTTTCTGTTTGTTGTGGTGCGATTAGCCTACTTCTGCCAATGGCCTGATTCACTCCACCTGCTGTACTGGCCTGATTTACTCCACCTGCTGTAATGTTGTATAGGGGGCCGGTTGTGTGTCCTATTTTTCTGATATTTAAACCGTGCCTTATGACCTGTTCACTGCTTTGTTTATCTTTGCTCCATGTACTGTGTTTCACAAAAAGAGAGACCGCCACGATCATTTATTCACAGAGACAAACGTTTCACCCAGTGGCTTTTCTCAAGTCTTACACAAGACCACAGGCAGAAATGTTTGTCTTTGAATAAACAATCTGCATTGAACAAATAGAATCTTTCTAGATCTTTCTAATTATCGCTACGGTGACCAGCAGATGCCTTTATTGAGGCGTGTAAAAACTCTTTGATCTGGGACTTTTATTTTGTTTAGATTTCTACCCTTTTATTGGACTAAGTGATTTTCTGTGTTTGATGTGTCAGAGACTCAGAGAATCACTAAAACTGCCTCTGCTCACTCAGTTGGCCAGAGAAAGAAGCTGGTTATGAAACGACTGATGAGAATGAAGATAAGAGTGTCTTATTTCTGTGTGTGTGTGTGTGTGTGTGTGTGTGTGTGTGTGTGTGTGTGTGTGTGCAAAAGCTGTTTCTGAAACTATGCGTACTATTTACTGCATAAAACATGGAAAGTACCATCCTGAGTTGTTATTTGTTTGTTCATGTTTACACACTTTACAAAGTTGTTTACCAAAACAAGGGCGCTGTTTTTAATGTACCAAAATAAGGTCGCTGTTTTTAATGTACCAAAATAAGGGTGCTGTTTTTAATGTACCAAAATAAGGGCGCTGTTTTTAATGTATCAAAATAAGGGTGCTGTTTTTTAATGTATGTCGTGGAAATTACCGCGACAATTTGCAAAACCCGTAAATCAATGTCCTAAACCCACCAGATGCACTCGCTGGAAACCCAAGAACTCAGCATCCACAAGTTAAAGTAAAGTTGTTGACAAAGACTTTTATTCACAATACCAGCGAAGTGCACAAGAGGCAATTGCCCCCAGTACAAGTGCGTAGTAGAGTGAAGAAAGCCACTGCAGAAAGGCCACTGCCGTTTACCCTGAGAGTTGATCTAGTCTGACTGGAACCTTCTGAGTGTCTGCCTGGAACCTTCTGAGTGTCTGACTGGAACCTTCTGAGTGTCTGACTGGAACCTTCTGAGTGTCTGCCTTTTATACAAGTTGAGCTGTCTAGGGGCCTCCCACTGTGCCTATGGCAGGGTGATGCCTGTTAACCAATCAGGAGGCTCCGGTCTAATTCATATTGGTGGATATCCCTATTTTATTATCAAAAAATAACTATGTTCTTACTCATTCTGGGGTTTTGTGTAATTTCCAACATTGCTCCATGTCCTGCTTAGTCATATACTTATACACATACAAATACACATACATACACATACATATACACATACATACACATACATATACACATACATACACATACATATACACATACATACACATACATATACACATACAAATACACATACATATACACATACAAATACACATACATATACCCGGAACACTTCTCCTGCAACTAATAGCCTTTCCAGTTAATGGTGTCATTCCACAGTGGTCTTTTCCCATTACACACATCTCTTTGTCTTCATGTCATAGTGGCCATTTGATGTATACCATTTCATATGACAAACCCCTTTTCCTGTAAATGCAGTCTGGGGACAATCCAGCTTCCATATGTTTCCTATGAGTTGAACTCTCTCTCCCCTCACCCTTGCGTGATTGGCTGCATGCCCAGACGTCTGTTGTGTGTGAGCGCGCCCTGTTGCCGGGCTGCCCCCTCCCCTCTCTGCTTCTCTGTTGCTGCCTGTCTGTGATTCTCAGGCCACCGTCAGAATAGTCTTGCAACAATCTCTTTTCCTTTATATTAGTATAAGAATCACACTTTCAAGTTTGACACTATGCTTAGATTAATGTGTAATGAAACATCTCCATCTTCCTTACAATAATCATTTCCACATGTACCAAAATAAGGGCGCTGTTTTTTAATGTATTAAAATAAGGGCGCTGTTTTTTAATGTACCAAAATAAGGGCGCTGTTTTTTAAAGAGGGCCATTGTTAGTATTAAAACGGCGGCACATTTTCTTAGTCTAGTGAAGAAAATGAGGGGTGCTGATTCTGCCTGGTCTATCAGGGTCAAACTACACGTTTGATGTCACAGTCTGGCTTGTCAGGCGACTTCCAAACTGAAGTTCTGATCATGTACCTGACATGCACAGCGTAAACCTTTAAAGAGTCAAGCACAACCCTGATTCTGATTGTCCATAAAGCCATGTAAGCCTGTATTTACAGAACACTAGGTCATGTAAACACATTAATCAAAACATTCTCACACCACAACCTCATTCTCTTTCTCTCTCGGTGTCCATAAAGCCATGTTCCTGTATTTACAGAACACTAGGTCATGTAAACACATGTGTAAACACAAACCACAACCTCATTCTCTTTCTCTCTCAGTGTCTTTTGTGTTGCTCCATTTTTAAAATTCTTCAAAAATGTGTTTTCATTTCAAATCAGCCTCTCAGTTAATATCAATACAGTCACAGCAAGGGCAAATCAGATAACCCAACGCTTTCAGATGCAAACATGGATGAACACACACACACACACACACATGCCATAAAGAAGTAAAAATCTTTTATGATAAAATTGATTGATTCCCACACTTACCTTATAGGACTTAGATGTGTGTGTGTGTGCGTGAGAGAGAGTTCTGCTTAACTTCAGCAGGAAGTAAACTGTCAAGAACATCTCTCATTTCTCAACACACAGATAAGCATAGAGATGTACAGATACAAGCTGACACACATACACACACAGATATACATGAACAAAGCTCCTTGTAAGGTATGCACGCACGCATGCACGCACACACACACACACACACACACACACACACACACACAGACACAGACACACATATAGCCAAGCCTCATATTTTGAAGGAAAGCCAGGCCAAGGACTGCAACCTGAGGGTGTTCATGTTTGTGGAAAAATCACAATGAGAACATGGGTGTTGATGAGGCCTGGCATGCTAGTATGATATGCACACACACACACACACACACAGGATCACACACACACACAAACACACACACACAGGATCACACATACACACACACACACACACACACACACACACAGGATCACACATACACACACACACACACACACACACAGGATCACACATACGAGGCCTGGCATGTGTGCCACTAGTATGATCAGCAGACTGGCGTCAGTGATGTCACTGGAGAGGTGCTCTGTCTGGCAGTCACAGTCTCTGCTTCCTCATATCTGTATCAGTGGGATGGTATCTTATGTCCCAAACTGTGAAAGAACGAAAGAAGAAACTAAACTACTGTGATGAGTTGGAAAAACACTCCAAGTTCTGTGTCGTCTAAGTTAGTGTGACCAGATTTGAGTTTGTGAAAAAGAGGACACCTCAGCGGAGGGGAACATAGTCCTGTTGTTTAAGGTCACTGAGTGCTGTCAACAGGAAAAAGAATGAAAAAGTTTGATACAAGAGATCGAAAAGGTGAACTGGCAACTAACACTAAGTGAATGGGGCACAGTGACATACTTTCAGTTTCATTTCGCTATGCCCCATTCACTTAACATTAGTTAGTGGTTCGTTATTCGGTCTCTGTTGCGTGTCATGTTCTGGTTCTTGTTCCTACAGACAGCACTCAGTGACCTTGAACAACAGGGCTATTGACTGATTCTCACTGTATTTCTCCTTTAATACATCACATGTACAAATGCAAATGTGTCCACATCCATGGTGACTATATATGAACATTAGCTTGGCCCGAACGATAACATGCAGATAAAAACAAACCTCAAAAGGTCATTTAAACTCTTGGATCTTTTAAATGTGAAAAGACAAAGTTTTTCTTGTCAGTGTTTCTGTCTATAAAACAATACTGCCATGGTAGCCTTAAATATATATTCAAAATGAAACATAATTATTTCTATGGGCACAAAATAAGATAGTTTTAAAAAAGTTGTACACAAGGGCTTGTGACAGCTGCACTCTTAGATTTACAAAAAACTCTGTGACTAGATGATGGGCTCTCGCCCCTCGCTGCCATTTTGTGCTTGGCTGAACATATATGTGTGCTTGGCTGAACATATATGTGTGCTTGGCTGAACATGTATGTGTGCTTGGCTGAACATGTATGTGTGCTTGGCTGAACATGTATGTGTGCTTGGCTGAACATATATGTGTGCTTGGCTGAACATGTATGTGTGCTTGGCTGAACATATATGTGTGCTTGGCTGAACATATATGTGTGCTTGGCTGAACATATATGTGTGCTTATAGGTCCTTGGCACCTTTATTTGCTACAGACACGCAAGTGGCAGCTCTACACGTCAGGCACTCAGATCCATATGGCACTCAGATCCATATGGCTCTCAGATTCATATGGCACTCAGATTCATATGGCTCTCAGATCCATATGGCTCTCAGATTCATATGGCACTCAGATTCATATGGCTCGCTACCAAGACGAAAACATGGTAAATTCCTTTCTTAATTCTTCTATGAACTTACATTTACATTTCAGCATAGCTGCGGCGATGCCGTCGGGTAGCTTTGCCTGTAGTGAACAAGACAGTTTGCGCTACTGATGTACCGACTGACCAATTTAATGTTTACCGAGAAGGCTATCGACCAATGATGGCAGCTCCTACAGTCAGACCGTCCAATCCAAAACTATCGACCAATGACAGCAGCTCCTACAGTCAGACCGTCCAATCCGAAACTTTTAGGCTCTACCTGTGCCCCTACTCACCTCCATTGTCGCAACAGAACTGAGAAGGGGGACTAGCTTGCGATGAACGATACAGAGAAACGCAATGGAAATTTGATGTAGACTGTCTCTATTTTTAGGTCTCAAAAAAGGGACGTGTCTGGGCAAAAGAGGACGTCTGGTCACCATATCTAAGAACTCATTAACATTAGCACATTTTGTGTTGTTTAAGTATTGATTAATGCTAGCAAGAAACCCAGCTAGAATTGACAAGTCTCTGTAGTAAAACCATGTTGTCTTGACAAAGCAGTGTGAGTCGGGGGAAGAGATGAAAGTGTAATGACAACTTTAGCACGAGAGAATTATACATAAATGCTACATGTGTGTTTTTAAGAATTACACAAAAAGCTTACAAAATAATAGACAGACCTTCTAAAGTGGCAGAATTACGCAGAAGCCTTCAAAATGAGTCATAGAATCTGTCAAGGGATCCCCTGATTTTAGGCAGTTTTTAAGTAGTCATTTTCCCGGCTTGGTGACTCATCCCAGGGTGAGTCTCACTCTCTCTCTCTCTGTAAATGACTCATCCCAGGGTGAGTCTCACTCTCTCTCTCTGTAAATGACTCATCCCAGGGTGAGTCTCACTCTCTCTCTCTGTAAATGACTCATCCCAGGGTGAGTCTCACTCTCTCTCTCTCTGTAAATGACTCATCCCAGGGTGAGTCTCACTCTCTCTCTCTGTAAATGACTCATCCCAGGGTGAGTCTCACTCTCTCTCTCTCTGTAAATGACTCATCCCAGGGTGAGTCTCACTCTCTCTCTCTCTGTAAATGACTCATCCCAGGGTGAGTCTCACTCTCTCTCTCTCTGTAAATGACTCATCCCAGGGTGAGTCTCACTCTCTCTCTCTGTAAATGACTCATCCCAGGGTGAGTCTCACTCTCTCTCTCTGTAAATGACTCATCCCAGGGTGAGTCTCACTCTCTCTCTCTGTAAATGACTCATCCCAGGGTGAGTCTCACTCTCTCTCTCTGTAAATGACTCATCCCAGGGTGAGTCTCACTCTCTCTCTCTGTAAATGTACTGCACTGGCAGCGTAGCAACAAAGGAATGTGAAATTGCATTTATTACCTTGTCAGTCAACAGAGCTCTTGGAAAATTATAATCAGAACTTTTTGAGAATGAATATCCATTAGTTTGTCAACAAATCCACATGTATGTAAAAAAAATCTGTGACTATACGTGAGCTCTGTAGTTGCCTGGGGTGCCTTTAATGTCCCCCAAACCATCTGGCATCAGTTCAAAAGTAATTTGAGTTCAGTTTAAACACAAATACGAAATGGACCAGACAACAAATATATACTGAACTGATATTCTGTAAAACAGCATCTTGCTTGGCTGGTTTGGACTGATTTCCTCATGCTCTGAAAAAGTGAGAGGCATAGGTGTCATACCTTCACACCTCCCAGACCAGTCATGCAAGAGTCCTGCAACAGTAGACTGAAAGTGTGTGTGTGTGTGTGTGTGTGTGAGAGAGAGAGAGAGAGAGAGAGATAGAGAGAGAGATAGAGCAATGTTACAGTGATGATCAGTCCCCCTGTGCTTCAGACAGGTGTGTTCATATATATACTGTAAAGCTGAGAAGGTGTGGGAGGTGGAACCTGGCTAGCATGCTAATAGCCTGGAAATTGTGGGTTTGAATCCCAGCTGCCACCGTTGTGCCCTTGAGCAAGGCACTTAACCCTAAGTTGCTCTAGGGGAGACTAGCCCTGATGTAAGGCACTTAACCCTAAGTTGCTCTAGGTGAGACTGGCCCTGAACTAATTGACAGTTGACAAAAGTGTAGATTGCTTTGGATAAAAGTGTCTGCTTTCTATTAATGGTACAGTCCATGATGGCTGGAAAAGGACTTTCTATTAATGGTCCAT
Source organism: Tenualosa ilisha (assembly GCA_015244755.2). Classification (NCBI taxonomy): domain Eukaryota; kingdom Metazoa; phylum Chordata; class Actinopteri; order Clupeiformes; family Clupeidae; genus Tenualosa; species Tenualosa ilisha. Next base: position 170,983 of record PYXC01000227.1, on the reverse strand, counting down.
TAATCATGTTTAGCAAGCAGAGGCTTAATTTAGCTCCAGCAGAGACCATTGAATACTGACCAAGCTAGAGCAACATTATACGTTACAATGGAAGCAAACGTGAATAGTTCAGGTCTGCATACGTGGGAGTGTCACAAAACGTCACAATACAAACTTCTCAATCCTCTTCTGTATCAGAGTGTGAGAGCTTGACTCTGGTCTGCATGAAGGGGGATTTCCCCCTCTCCCTTGTGAAAATAGAATGTGGAACTTTTGTGCAACAATGTTTGTGCCTCTCACTCCACTTTTGGTTCTCGAACCCTCTCTGGTTCAGGTCAGAATCCAGGAGTGCCCAGAATTCTACTTGTGCCATGGTGACCATGGTAACATTACATGTGCGGATTTGAACATGTGAGACTTGAAACGTTTTAAGATCTTCATTCTGAAGCCAGCAACCAGTCAACAAAACAGGTGAATTATTTTGTTAAGGAACTATGCTCTTTCTGTTGGTCAAATAAATTCATGTTCTGTTGTTCCAATGCGGGCAAAAATACTTTGATAAAGGTAAAGATTGAAGGATTTGCAAATGAAGCACATAGATAATAGAAGTCAATTATGTATGATGATTTATTATCATTTATTATCTGTTAGCGTTAGCTGTCACTTCACTATTTGTTCTTCTAAATTCTCTTGGCAGCAACATCAAACAACAGGCCTATTGATAGATTCACACCAGATTTCTCCTTTAGGTTTAATTCCACATTAAAGCGTGACAGAGAATCCTCTTGTCAATGTTTCCTCCATAGGCCAGAGATTGTACTCATCCAACCATGGCTGAGGGCTCCCTTAGCTTCTCAAATGTCCAACTACACTCAAGGACCCAGCAGATGGCGCTATCGCAGAGGCCACAGCGCCGCATCAGACGACTGAAACAGAGGCTGGACGGACAGATGGACAAGAAGAAGAGGAGGATAAAGAAGATGCAACAAACGAGAGAGGAGGCACAGAAGACAAAAGAGAAAAAGGGAAAGAGAGAAGGAGGCCTGCTGAATGGAGTGCAGGAGAGAGGGATGAGGGTGGAGGAACAGAGGAAGAGAGGGAGAGATGATGACATGGCAAAGCTAAGCAAACAGATGAAGAGAAAGACAAAGAGGAAGGAGAGGGAGAGAGAGATTGAGAGAATGCTGAGAGGGATGGAGGCAGACAGACAGATCGGAGAGATGAAAGAGAGAGCGAGAGAGCGGGAACAAGTGATGAGAGAGAAGGCTGAGGATGAGGAGACCCAGCTGAAGGCCATGGTGGAGAGAGTGAGAGAGCAAACGAGAATGCGGAGAGAGGGGGGAGGAAAAGAGGAAGAACAGGAGAGAAGGATGAGAGAGATGGAAGAGGAACTCCGAAAAGAGAGAGAAGAAGAAGAGGAAGAATGCAGGAAAGGCCAAAATGAAGGGATAGAAAAACAGAGAGAGCAGGAGAGAAAGACGAGAGAGATGGAGAACAAACAGAATGAAATGGTGGAGAGAGAGATGCAGAAAAAACAGAATGAAAGAGTGGAGAGAGAGACAGAGAACAAAGGCGCCAAAGGACTGGAGAGAGAGATGGAGAGAATAGAGGATAAGAGAAAAAGAGTGGAAGAGATGAACGTGGAGGTATGGAGAAAAAAGTTGTGACAGCACCCATACATAGACGCATTATTTAGGGCCATATATACATATATATATATATGACATATATAGCAACACTGTCCATACTAGATGGACTTTGAACTTTAATTAAATATATACATATGAAGGTGGTCATTTTAAAATAGGCTGTGGGCTATGTTTCACAGGCTACATGTGTATATCTACACTTTAAATTAGGCTGTGGGCTATGTTTCACAGGCTACATGTGTATACACTTTAAATTAGGCTATAGGCTATGTTTCACAGGCTACATGTGTATATCTACATTTTAAATTAGGCTATGGGCTATGTTTCACAGGATACATGTGTATATCTACACTTTAAATTAGGCTATGGGCTATGTTTCACAGGCTACATGTGTATACACTTTAAATTAGGCTATGGGCTATGTTTCACAGGCTACATGTGTATATCTACACTTTAAATTAGGCTATGGGCTATGTTTCACAGGCTACATGTGTATATCTACATTTTAAATTAGGCTATGGGCTATGTTTCACAGGCTACATGTGTATATCTACACTTTAAATTAGGCTGTGGGCTATGTTTCACAGGCTACATGTGTATACACTTTAAATTAGGCTATAGGCTATGTTTCACAGGCTACATGTGTATATCTACATTTTAAATTAGGCTATGGGCTATGTTTCACAGGATACATGTGTATATCTACACTTTAAATTAGGCTATGGGCTATGTTTCACAGGCTACATGTGTATACACTTTAAATTAGGCTATGGGCTATGTTTCACAGGCTACATGTGTATACACTTTAAATTAGGCTATAGGCTATGTTTCACAGGCTACATGTGTATATCTACATTTTAAATTAGGCTATGGGCTATGTTTCACAGGATACATGTGTATATCTACACTTTAAATTAGGCTATGGGCTATGTTTCACAGGCTACATGTGTATATCTACACTTTAAATTAGGCTATGGGCTATGTTTCACAGGCTACATGTGTATACACTTTAAATTAGGCTATGGGCTATGTTTCACAGGCTACATGTGTATATCTACACTTTAAATTAGGCTATGGGCTATGTTTCACAGGCTACATGTGTATACACTTTAAATTAGGCTATGGGCTATGTTTCACAGGCTACATGTGTATATCTACACTTTAAATTAGGCTATGGGCTATGTTTCACAGGCTACATGTGTATACACTTTAAATTAGGCTATGGACTATGTTTCACAGGCTACATGTGTATACACTTTAAATTAGGCTATGGGCTATGTTTCACAGGCTACATGTGTATATCTACACTTTAAATTAGGCTATGGGCTATGTTTCACAGGCTACATGTGTATATCTACACTTTAAATTAGGCTATGGGCTATGTTTCACAGGCTACATGTGTATACACTTTAAATTAGGCTATGGGCTATGTTTCACAGGCTACATGTGTATACACTTTAAATTAGGCTATGGGCTATGTTTCACAGGCTACATGTGTATATCTACACTTTAAATTAGGCTATGGGCTATGTTTCACAGGCTACATGTGTATACACTTTAAATTAGGCTATGGGCTATGTTTCACAGGCTACATGTGTATATCTACACTTTAAATTAGGCTATGGGCTATGTTTCACAGGTACATGTGTATACACTTTAAATTAGGCTATGGGCTATGTTTCACAGGCTTCATGTGTATACACTTTAAATTAGGCTATGGGCTATGTTTCACAGGCTACATGTGTATATCTACACTTTAAATTAGGCTATGGGCTATGTTTCACAGGCTACATGTGTATATCTACACTTTAAATTAGGCTATGGGCTATGTTTCACAGGCTACATGTGTATACACTTTAAATTAGGCTATGGGCTATGTTTCACAGGCTACATGTGTATATCTACACTTTAAATTAGGCTATGGGCTATGTTTCACAGGCTACATGTGTATACACTTTAAATTAGGCTATGGGCTATGTTTCACAGGCTACATGTGTATATCTACACTTTAAATTAGGCTATGGGCTATGTTTCACAGGCTACATGTGTATACACTTTAAATTAGGCTATGGCTATGTTTCACAGGCTACATGTGTATACACTTTAAATTAGGCTATGGGCTATGTTTCACAGGCTACATGTGTATATCTACACTTTAAATTAGGCTATGGGCTATGTTTCACAGGCTACATGTGTATATCTACACTTTAAATTAGGCTATGGGCTATGTTTCACAGGCTACATGTGTATACACTTTAAATTAGGCTATGGGCTATGTTTCACAGGCTACATGTGTATACACTTTAAATTAGGCTATGGGCTATGTTTCACAGGCTACATGTGTATATCTACACTTTAAATTAGGCTATGGGCTATGTTTCACAGGCTACATGTGTATACACTTTAAATTAGGCTATGGGCTATGTTTCACAGGCTACATGTGTATATCTACACTTTAAATTAGGCTATGGGCTATGTTTCACAGGTTACATGTGTATACACTTTAAATTAGGCTATGGGCTATGTTTCACAGGCTTCATGTGTATACACTTTAAATTAGGCTATGGGCTATGTTTCACAGGCTACATGTGTATATCTACACTTTAAATTAGGCTATGGGCTATGTTTCACAGGCTACATGTGTATATCTACACTTTAAATTAGGCTATGGGCTATGTTTCACAGGCTACATGTGTATACACTTTAAATTAGGCTATGGGCTATGTTTCACAGGCTACATGTGTATACACTTTAAATTAGGCTATGGGCTATGTTTCACAGGCTACATGTGTATATCTACACTTTAAATTAGGCTATGGGCTATGTTTCACAGGCTACATGTGTATACACTTTAAATTAGGCTATGGGCTATGTTTCACAGGCTACATGTGTATATCTACACTTTAAATTAGGCTATGGGCTATGTTTCACAGGTTACATGTGTATACACTTTAAATTAGGCTATGGGCTATGTTTCACAGGCTTCATGTGTATACACTTTAAATTAGGCTATGGGCTATGTTTCACAGGCTACATGTGTATATCTACACTTTAAATTAGGCTATGGGCTATGTTTCACAGGCTACATGTGTATATCTACACTTTAAATTAGGCTATGGGCTATGTTTCACAGGCTACATGTGTATACACTTTAAATTAGGCTATGGGCTATGTTTCACAGGCTACATGTGTATATCTACACTTTAAATTAGGCTATGGGCTATGTTTCACAGGCTACATGTGTATATCTACACTTTAATTAGGCTATGGGCTATGTTTCACAGGCTACATGTGTATACACTTTAAATTAGGCTATGGGCTATGTTTCACAGGCTACATGTGTATACACTTTAAATTAGGCTATGGGCTATGTTTCACAGGCTACATGTGTATATCTACACTTTAAATTAGGCTATGGGCTATGTTTCACAGGCTACATGTGTATATCTACACTTTAAATTAGGCTATGGGCTATGTTTCACAGGATACATGTGTATACACTTTAAATTAGGCTATGGGCTATGTTTCACATGCTACATGTGGATACACTTTAAATTAGGCTGTGGGCTATGTTTCACAGGATACATGTGTATACACTTTAAATTAGGCTATGGGCTATGTTTCACAGGCTACATGTGTATATCTACACTTTACATTAGGCTATGGGCTATGTTTCACAGGCTACATGTGTATATCTACACTTTAAATTAGGCTATGGGCTATGTTTCACAGGCTACATGTGTATACACTTTAAATTAGGCTATGGGCTATGTTTCACAGGCTACATGTGTATATCTACACTTTAAATTAGGCTATGGGCTATGTTTCACAGGTTACATGTGTATACACTTTAAATTAGGCTATGGCTATGTTTCACAGGCTTCATGTGTATACACTTTAAATTAGGCTATGGGCTATGTTTCACAGGCTACATGTGTATATCTACACTTTAAATTAGGCTATGGGCTATGTTTCACAGGCTACGTGTATATCTACACTTTAAATTAGGCTATGGGCTATGTTTCACAGGCTACATGTGTATACACTTTAAATTAGGCTATGGGCTATGTTTCACAGGCTACATGTGTATATCTACACTTTAAATTAGGCTATGGGCTATGTTTCACAGGCTACATGTGTATATCTACACTTTAAATTAGGCTATGGGCTATGTTTCACAGGCTACATGTGTATACACTTTAAATTAGGCTATGGGCTATGTTTCACAGGCTACATGTGTATACACTTTAAATTAGGCTATGGGCTATGTTTCACAGGCTACATGTGTATATCTACACTTTAAATTAGGCTATGGGCTATGTTTCACAGGCTACATGTGTATATCTACACTTTAAATTAGGCTATGGGCTATGTTTCACAGGATACATGTGTATACACTTTAAATTAGGCTATGGGCTATGTTTCACATGCTACATGTGGATACACTTTAAATTAGGCTGTGGGCTATGTTTCACAGGATACATGTGTATACACTTTAAATTAGGCTATGGGCTATGTTTCACAGGCTACATGTGTATATCTACACTTTACATTAGGCTATGGGCTATGTTTCACAGGCTACATGTGTATATCTACACTTTAAATTAGGCTATGGGCTATGTTTCACAGGCTACATGTGTATACACTTTAAATTAGGCTATGGGCTATGTTTCACAGGCTACATGTGTATATCTACACTTTAAATTAGGCTATGGGCTATGTTTCACAGGCTACATGTGTATACACTTTAAATTAGGCTATGGGCTATGTTTCACAGGCTTCATGTGTATACACTTTAAATTAGGCTATGGGCTATGTTTCACAGGCTACATGTGTATATCTACACTTTAAATTAGGCTATGGGCTATGTTTCACAGGCTACATGTGTATATCTACACTTTAAATTAGGCTATGGGCTATGTTTCACAGGCTACATGTGTATACACTTTAAATTAGGCTATGGGCTATGTTTCACAGGCTACATGTGTATATCTACACTTTAAATTAGGCTATGGGCTATGTTTCACAGGCTACATGTGTATATCTACACTTTAAATTAGGCTATGGGCTATGTTTCACAGGCTACATGTGTATACACTTTAAATTAGGCTATGGGCTATGTTTCACAGGCTACATGTGTATACACTTTAAATTAGGCTATGGGCTATGTTTCACAGGCTACATGTGTATATCTACACTTTAAATTAGGCTATGGGCTATGTTTCACAGGCTACATGTGTATATCTACACTTTAAATTAGGCTATGGGCTATGTTTCACAGGATACATGTGTATACACTTTAAATTAGGCTATGGGCTATGTTTCACATGCTACATGTGGATACACTTTAAATTAGGCTGTGGGCTATGTTTCACAGGATACATGTGTATACACTTTAAATTAGGCTATGGGCTATGTTTCACAGGCTACATGTGTATATCTACACTTTACATTAGGCTATGGGCTATGTTTCACAGGCTACATGTGTATATCTACACTTTAAATTAGGCTATGGGCTATGTTTCACAGGCTACATGTGTATACACTTTAAATTAGGCTATGGGCTATGTTTCACAGGCTACATGTGTATACACTTTAAATTAGGCTATGGGCTATGTTTCACAGGCTACATGTGTATATCTACACTTTAAATTAGGCTATGGGCTATGTTTCACAGGCTACATGTGTATATCTACACTTTAAATTAGGCTATGGGCTATGTTTTCACAGGCTACATGTGTATACACTTTAAATTAGGCTATGGGCTATGTTTCACAGGCTACATGTATATACACTTTAAATTAGGCTATGGGCTATGTTTCACAGGCTACATGTGTATATCTACACTTTAAATTAGGCTATGGGCTATGTTTCACAGGATACATGTGTATATCTACACTTTAAATTAGGCTATGGGCTATGTTTCACAGAATACATGTGTATACACTTTAAATTAGGCTATGGGCTATGTTTCACAGGCTACATGTGTATATCTACACGTTAATTAGGCTATGGGCTATGTTTCACAGGCTAATGTGTATATCTACACTTTAAATTAGGCTATGGGCTATGTTTCACAGGATACATGTGTATACACTTTAAATTAGGCTATGGGCTATGTTTCACAGGCTACATGTGTATATCTACACTTTAAATTAGGCTATGGGCTATGTTCACAGGCTACATGTTATATCTACACTTTAAATTAGGCTATGGGCTATGTTTCACAGGCTACATGTGTATATCTACACTTTAAATTAGGCTATGGGCTATGTTTCACAGGCTACATGTGTATACACTTTAAATTAGGCTATGGGCTATGTTTCACAGGCTACATGTGTATATCTACACTTTAAATTAGGCTATGGGCTATGTTTCACAGGCTACATGTGTATTACACTTTAAATTAGGCTATGGGCTATGTTTCACAGGCTACATGTGTATATCTACACTTTAAATTAGGCTATGGGCTATGTTTCACAGGCTACATGTGTATACACTTTAAATTAGGCTATGGGCTATGTTTCACAGGCTACATGTGTATATCTACACTTTAAATTAGGCTATGGGCTATGTTTCACAGGCTACATGTGTATATCTACACTTTAAATTAGGCTATGGGCTATGTTTCACAGGCTACATGTGTATACACTTTAAATTAGGCTATGGGCTATGTTTCACAGGCTACATGTGTATACACTTTAAATTAGGCTATGGGCTATGTTTCACAGGCTACATGTGTATATCTACACTTTAAATTAGGCTATGGGCTATGTTTCACAGGCTACATGTGTATACACTTTAAATTAGGCTATGGGCTATGTTTCACAGGCTACATGTGTATACACTTTAAATTAGGCTATGGGCTATGTTTCACAGGCTACATGTGTATATCTACACTTTAAATTAGGCTATGGGCTATGTTTCACAGGCTACATGTGTATATCTACACTTTAAATTAGGCTATGGGCTATGTTTCACAGGCTACATGTGTATATCTACACTTTAAATTAGGCTATGGGCTATGTTTCACAGGCTACATGTGTATACACTTTAAATTAGGCTATGGGCTATGTTTCACAGGCTACATGTGTATCTACACTTTAAATTAGGCTATGGGCTATGTTTCACAGGCTACATGTGTATATCTACACTTTAAATTAGGCTATGGGCTATGTTTCACAGGCTACATGTGTATACACTTTAAATTAGGCTATGGGCTATGTTTCACAGCTACATGTGTATACACTTTAAATTAGGCTATGGGCTATGTTTCACAGGCTACATGTGTATATCTACACTTTAAATTAGGCTATGGGCTATGTTTCACAGGCTACATGTGTATACACTTTAAATTAGGCTATGGGCTATGTTTCACAGGCTACATGTGTATACACTTTAAATTAGGCTATGGGCTATGTTTCACAGGCTACATGTGTATATCTACACTTTAAATTAGGCTATGGGCTATGTTTCACAGGCTACATGTGTATATCTACACTTTAAATTAGGCTATGGGCTATGTTTCACAGGCTACATGTGTATACACTTTAAATTAGGCTATGGGCTATGTTTCACAGGCTACATGTGTATATCTACACTTTAAATTAGGCTATGGGCTATGTTTCACAGGCTACATGTGTATATCTACACTTTAAATTAGGCTATGGGCTATGTTTCACAGGCTACATGTGTATTACACTTTAAATTAGGCTATGGGCTATGTTCACAGCTACATGTGTATACACTTTAAATTAGGCTATGGCTATGTTTCACAGGCTACATGTGTATATCTAGACTTTAAATTAGGCTATGGGCTATGTTTCACAGGCTACATGTGTATATCTACACTTTAAATTAGGCTATGGGCTATGTTTCACGAGGTGAGTGCCAGGACAACAACACGCCCTCAGACGATCTCTGGACGGATGTGGAGGAAGAAGATGAGGAGGAGATGAAGATGATGCTGCTCGGGAGGAGGCGGTATGAAACTCAGGACAGCAACGCAGCCCCAGACAATCTCTGGACAGACGAGGAGGGCGAAAAGGTGGAGGAAGAGGGGGAGATGAAGATGATGCTCTTGGAATTCCAGAGGATTCGGGCTGAAATCCATTTCAAAAGAAAGCGCTATAGAGAGATAAAGAGAGAGGTAAAGAAGCGAGTGATGCAGGAGGCGGAAGAGAGGAGAGAGAGACTGAAGAAATTGTTTGGGGACACAATAGCCACTGGGATAGCCAGGGAGTGGGCTAGGGCCCAGTACAGCGACACGGACATCGACATCGACACCGACATGAGTACGGATGACTTGTGGGAGGAGGAAGAGGAGGAGGAAGAGATGATCTGTGAGGCACTCAGGACACAAAAGGAGCAAATAGAGGAGGAGAGAAAGAGTGATGGAGACATGGCAAAAGAGAAAAAGAAAAGAGAGATGGGTGAGCAGGAATTGAGAAAACAGAGAATGAGGGATGAAGAGGCAGAACTGAGGAAAGAGAGAGAGAGGGATGAATTTAGGAGAGTGGCTGAACTGATGGCAAAGAAGTGGTCTGAGGCTCATGACAGCGACACAGAGAGCGCCACTGATTCAGACGAGCCCTGGATGGACGAGGAGGAGAAAGAGATCATCCTGGAGGCCTGCAGAAGACGGCACGCACAGATAGAGGAGGAGAGAGGGGGGAGAAATGGAGGACTGATGAACTGAAAAACAAAAAGAAATCAGGAAGCTCTATTTAATCTTTCATGGTGTCAATTTTAATTATTAAAATGCTGCAGACAAACCAAGGCCTCACTAAGTCACTTGTAGATATTAAAGAAGTCGAAGGGTAGAAGTGAATGGGGAAAGAATAGCCCACTAACTCCGCTGCATCTGAAATCAAAGTGCAGAGCACAAACAAAGCTTGTGGTGTAAATATCAGTCCGCTGATACATACTCTACACCTTTAATATGGCTCCTGGTCCACCATAGCCAATGCACTGTGCTTTAGAACAGCTTTTTGTTGTCCTTAAAAGGCAGATTATTATATGAAGCTTGTTAGTAGGTCAGCTTAAAAGGCAGATTATTATATCCGAGAGGCTTGATTAGGTAAAGAGCTCAGCCCTTAAAAGGCAGATTATTATATCCGAGAGGCTTGATTAGGTAAAGAGCTCAGGTACAAACCTCCTTAAGTCGCGAAGAATTTACAGAAATATATTTGTATCATTTTGATAAACTTAATCACCAGTCCACCTTCAACTGGATTGTTTTGGCTTGATTTGCTTTTACGTGATAATACTTTTTAAATTGCAGTTTGATAGAGATTACTTGAAAATGAAAATGACTTAATTTTTGCATATTTCTGTAAATGGACTGAATCTTTACATGTTCCATTAGAATAGAGTCAATCAATATCCTGGATGTTATGAAAAGCATGGAATTGTTGCTATTGATTCTACTCCATATTTTTCTCTACCGTTAACACCCATTTTAGTCTTAGTCTTAGTCATGTTAACACCCATTTCAGTCTTAGTCTTAGTCACGTGATCACATTTTTAGACCTGCCAGGTGTGTGGAAACAACTTCCAGAAATATCCTGAGACACCTGGTGGACAAATGTTGGAAATGATTACAATGGAATTCTATCATATCATTAGTGGTAGCATATCATATTTAAGATCATATTCATATCATTAGTGGTAGCAGATCATATTTAAGATCATATTCATATCATTAGTGGTAGCAGATCATATTTAAGATCATATTCAATAAAATGATGAAAGCACAAAGGTAAACAGTAAATACATTTTATTTGTCCCATTAGGTGAACAGCTGGTCTAATTAATAAAAGTTGATGTTCATGACACTCATGATGATTGATAGCCTCGCTGCTCTGTAATATCATGACACTCATGGTGATTGATAGCCTCGCTGCTCTATAATATCATGACACTCATGGTGATTGATAGCCTCGCTGCTCTGTAATATCACGACACTCATGATGATTGATAGCCTCGCTGCTCTATAATATCATGACACTCATGGTGATTGATAGCCTCGCTGCTCTATAATATCATGACACTCATGATGATTGATAGCCTCGTTGCTCTATAATATCACGACACTCATGGTGATTGATAGCCTCGCTGCTCTATAATATCACGACACTCATGGTGATTGATAGCCTCGCTGCTCTGTAATATCATGTCATTGCATCAGTCTCTGAGTTTTGTAAATGCGCTGTTTTACTTTAGTTGTGTTTATGTTTATGATGTTTATGTGTCTGGTGGTTTATTCTAAATGATTCATATTATTCTATTACTCTACAGAAAAATATATAATAACAACAACAACAATAATAATAATAATTTAAAAAAGTGTTTCCCTACATGCCCACAACCTTAGTCCCGCCTCCTCCATCCATGTTCTCATTTGGTCCACATCAAGGAACTACTAGCTACTAACTAGACATTGATTGACAGGTCAGTGAGCCAACCGCCAGTGGCAGCAGCAGGGAGGTGACCCCCATGTTCCAGGATTTGAAGAGGCTTGTTGTGCTGCTGACTGGACTGGGAAACAGAGCTGGACACGGACAGAGAGAACATGTATGAAATAAACATACAGAGAACATGCAGAGAATGTGTAGAGAACATATACATAGAGAACATGTGCAGAACAAACATACAGAGAACATCTATAAATTTTTATATACATGTACAGAACATGTATAGAAAAAAAAAACATATAAAGAACATGTAGAGTACATCAAAACAGCTAGAGACACATCTCACCTGTGCCGTTCACATGGGTGACGGGGAGGGCCATCTTGCCACTCCTGCAGGCTCGCATCATGGTGTTAAAGATGGCCTCCTCCGAGGGGGTGGTGCCGTTGGTGTAGAAGGTCAGGGCGGTGTTGTGGATGATTGAACCAGCCCTGATTATACAGAAATTAAACAATAAATGGAACAAAAATATATGATTGCCTAAACATATTTTTTAATTGGTTTTGATATATCTAATGGTTTTTTTTTTTAGATAACATTTTGCAAGTGGCTTTGGACAAAAGCGCCTGCTAACTGCATACATGTAAATGTATTAGCAAGATGGCTGCTAAGTAACAATACTTGCCTAAAAGGGCTTTTTCAGACTTAAGACAATGCAAGTCAGAGAGAGTGGGTAAAAACTCACAGGAGTAAACACTGCGCCATCAGGAATATGACTAAAGATAAGTGCAGGTCAGTGGGCGAAAGCTGCGTAGCTGTGTTCAATACCCAACGCACTGAGGTAGGCCTACGCACTGCACCTTTAAGAGATCAAAGGATTTAAATACCTGAAACTTCTAGCAGTCAGGTCCACAAAGCTGGGACCATAGTCTTCACGGAAGAACGGCTCCAGCTTTATAAAGAACAGAGAGAGAGAACATCCGAAGAACACAGAGAGAGCATCACAATAACATAGAGAGAACATCAAAATAACACTGAGATAACACCAAAAGAACACAGAGTGGTCATTAAAAAAAGCAGAGAGAACATCAAAATAACATAGCAAGAACATCAAAATAATACAGAGAGCACATCAAATAACACAGAGAGCACCTGAAGAAGACAGAGAGCCCATTGAAAGATTCATTTACTGATGTACAACATCATCATGATCCTCCAGCCTCACTGTATTTCCCTGTCAAATCACCATGAAACTGAGGTACTGGACAGAGAGAGTACAGCCTCAATGTGAGAGTCTGAAAACTTTTCTAAAAAGATGTTTTTGGGGACTTCTATAGATAAACATACACACTGCCCAGTTAGCTGTGTAGGTTATATTGAGGTGTAAATACAATATTGAATGGAGGTTTACTGCAACGCTAGCTTGGCTAGCCACTGTATTAAAAAATGATGGAAACTTGCCTGTTGCTTAAGGCGGGACTCTCGTTCTCTGAAGGAAGCTGATTGGTTGTCTACCAAGGCAGAGTCATAGGATTCGCTGGTGGTGAACTCCACATTGGGTACTGTACGGACAGCTGCTGGGCAAACAGGAAGAGACCATGAGAATTGGACTGGCAACCAGGAAGTGTGCATGAGCTTCAATGTCGCTTTATTTTGTTTAACACTAAAAAGCACTTGTGCTCCTGCTATGATTTGGACTAAACAAACAAACAAACAAACAAATAAATAAATAAACTATCCGTTGTTCCAGGTAGGTGGTCAATTGATAAACCTGAATGAGCAAGACAAAGTGATAAACCTACTAATAGAGCACACCCTGGTGCCATAATACCAACTCAGCAGTGACGACATATTATGAATCTGGCTAAAACTGAGAAGATTATTTAAAGAAGGTACCTGCTGCAGATGGCCATTTGACTCTAATGACTTACTTGCAGCTGATTCTGTTGTTGTGATGGTAGTAGAGATTGTTGTTGTTGTTGTTGTTGTTGTTGTCATCATTGTAGTTGGTGTTGTTGTTGGAATTGCTGTTGTCATATGAGCAGAAGTAAATTTTGATGTCTGTGGAGCTGTCGTGAGTGCTGTTGTTTGAGTCGTTAGAGCTGTCGTGAGTGCTGTTGTTTGAGTTGTTAAAGCTGTTGTATGTGCTGTTGTTTGAGTCGTTAGAGCTGTCGTGAGTGCTGTTGTTTGAGTCGTTAGAGCTGTCGTGAGTGCTGTTGTTTGAGTCGTTGAAGCTGTAAATGTTGTAAGCTCTGATGATAATGATGAGGATGAATTAGTTGCTGAGAAAAACGATTATGAGGAGAAAGATGTGGAGGATGAATGGATGTCTTCTTACCCTTTGAGCAGTTGATGCTGCTGTCAGGGTCAACCCCACTGGAAGAGAAGGTCACAAACTCAGGCTGGTCATCAACTCCAATCTGGGAGCTGATCCAGCTTTGGTAGCGGGACACCCTGGTGTAGACACCCACACTCTGCTCACAGTCACTCCCAGAGGTGAGCACACCTGCCTGAATCCACGACAAGCTTTGGCCACTCTGCTTCACAAGCGGGCCACCAGGGTCTCTCTGCCAATCACATAGACAAGCTGTCTCTACCAGTAAAACAGACTCAAGTTTCTCTATCAGTAAAACAGGGACAGGCACAGGTTTCTCTGTCAATCACACAAAGTCTCTCTGCCAATCACACAGATGCAGCTTAAAAATAAAACTAAATGGATACAAATGTCTGCTTAAATGAATAGGACAGGCATGGATGGACTCAATGAATTTGACCACAGCGTCAAAGGCACCAACGACAGGCACAAAATCAGACAGGGCACTGCTTGGACTGTCCCACAGCTCCCAAGTCATGATGGACACTACGGAGAGGAGTGAGTGAGTGAGTAAGTGTGTGTGTGTGTGTGTGTGTGTACATGTGTATGTACATGTAGGTGTGTGTTTCCTTGCAGCTGTGTTACGAAAGGTGTGCTACCTGACAGGCACCCCTGTCCTCAGTGCTGGCGCACATCATGTTGTCTGTGATGCGAAGGTCCTTCCTAAGGCAGTCGCAATGCTTGTTCCCAACCACAGGGGGCGCTGCATCCCGCAGGGCTCCAGGAGCAGCTAGCACTGGGCACACAAAGAGTAGAGTGACAGGACAAGATGCTACAAAGGTAGATTTCACAACCCTGGAGTACAAAGTCTGGAGTATTGTGTTGTAGCTTAAATGTTATACTCTTTTGTAGGTCGCTTTGGATAAAAGCGTCTGCTAAATGTATAAATGTAAATGTGCAACACAGGAGAGGTTCATTTTCCTGGGCCCATCAAGTTAGCGCCACCTGTTGGTCTTTGGCCCAACTGATTTTTTCACTATTTTGATATTATCGTATTTTCTTACTATGTTGCCAAGTGCTGTCAGTAGGTATGGCAATGAGAGAATTTGTTGCAATATGGACACAATTTGCAAAACAGCAGCTAATGCTAACTGATTAGGGCCCAAAGAAAACTACTAACCGCACTCAGCAACATCAAACAACAGGACCAGTGACTGAGTCACACCGGAATTCTCCTTTTAATCCTGATTTGTCACGACAGTATGAATGATCAAGGACACCACAGTATGAATGATCAAGGACACCACAATCCTTCTCCACTGGCTGTGTTCATATGGCCATGATGATCCTTGTCTTACCTCCTTGATCGTTGTCCCCCCAGCCCGAGGTCCAGCTAAGAGTGTTGTTGTGGAAAGTGCTGCCACTGGCAGCCAGACACACAGCGCTGATGAAGCTGGTGAAAGGCACTGGCGCTCCCAACAGCACCAGGGCGATGTCGTTTTCCCGCGTCCTCTCGTCGTAGTCTGGGTGCTTCATGATCCGCGCCACAATCCTCATTTGTTCGTTGGGGTTGCTGCCTTGCTGGTTCTGACGGCCGAGGTACACGTTCAAATTCGTGGTGACGGTGCTAAACAGAAGAGGCACTCCAACAGTCATTCGGACACTCACATACTCAGTGCACACAAGGAGACCACAGCTGTCCACAAGATGTCCAAACACAGTCACCAAAAACCTGTACCAGTCCAATCCATACTACTACGTCTCCTAAAGAGGAAAGCTAACAGCTTTAGGTCGATCTGAAATTATAGATGGTTCCATGGAATGTTAAAAGCTAAGCAAAAATAAAATTATTATTGACTAGCATTCCATGGTTTGAGTTCATTATTACATCATCAGACATTCTAATCGCAAAACCAGTCCTCCACTGGTACTCTGTCATTGTCCATTCATGCCCTGTACCTGGGGAAGCAGTGAGCTGCGCTCAGGACCCACTGCGAGTTGATGAGAGATCCTCCACAGACGTGAGCTCCTGATCGTTGAATACTAGCCTGCCAGGGCCAACTGCCTGGCGGGCTGACAACACCTCCAGCCACCCTGGTGTTCATAGGGGCTCTGCCACATGCTGGGGAAAGAGGAGAGAGGGATAAGTCTACACCTCCAGCCCTTCCCTTTGAAAACATGTAGAGGAAACAATGAATGAAGACAAGAAAACTGCAGGAGACATGCCAGACATATCACTCAGAGGAGAATCTGATCTGCTCTGTCGATACTCGTACCCAGACTAACACAGCTTTCAATAATGCTGACAGAAAACCTTAGGTTCCCAGTCGACTGACTAGGAGACTCTTGAGATGTCGGAAGGAGGTTTACCCACAGCTAGGCTACCTGACATACGTTACACCCATATCCCTGAACCTCACTGCCGCCTGGGTTCACAGAACTACTGTAACCAAGGTCATTCCGCACAGTCTGGGCACCTTGCATCGGGAGTTGAGCACCCTAGCCAGTAGACCGAAAAGCCCAGGCTCTCAGTCACCTGACTAGGAGGTCAGATGTTGGGAGGGAAGTTTACCAACATTGGCATCCATTACATAGAGGTGCCCTTACACAGAGATTCCCTGTAGATGCCCTCACACAAAGAGTCTTTATACAGTATATTACTTTACACAGAGATACCCTACAGATGGCAATACACAAAGAGTCTTGATATTATATATTACCTTACACAGAGGAGCTCTATGGATGTCTTTGTGCAAAGATTTCCAACAGATTTTCTATACTCCCTTATGAACATCAATAGACACCTTTACCCAGAGGTAATGGACCCAGCAAGATGTCTATTCTTACCCAGAGGTGTAGGTGTGGATGAAGGTAGGCCTGTCACTGGGGTCGTTTCATTGGATGCGGGACAGGTGACGTTGTTGTCTGGGTCCGTGCCTGCTGAGATGAAGGAGACATAGGCTGGCAGGTCTGCCCCGATCTGGTCATTGATCCAGGCTTCGTAGCGGGACACTCGTGTTAAGACCTCTGGCAGTCCAGACCGAGGACAATGTCCGCCAAAACTCACAACCCCAGTCTGGACCCAGGACACATTCTGTTTGGTCACCATGGGCCCCCCAGAATCACCCTGTGAACAAGCAGAACACAGCAATATGAGGTTCTGACTGATCACTGCTGTAGCCCACGCTAGCGTGATGCAACTCTGGTTAATGTGATGCAACTCTGTCACCTCCATAGTCCACGCTAGCAGGATGCAACTATGGTTAATGTGATGCAACTCTGTCATTGCCGTAGCCCATGTTAAGTTGATGCAGCTCTTTCACCTCCTCAAGTTATTAGGTCCAGGTTTATTCAACACTGGACCACAGATACTGAGAATGCAGGGGTGTGAACAGATGGTACTTCCAAATACTCTTTTATCACATCTTATTTGTGCATCTTAAATCCCATGTGTTTTAATTCCCAAGGCTTTTACTTCATTCTGGACAGTTGTCAGAATTTAAAACAACTAGTAATCAATCTGCTCACAACTCACTGGTAGCCTCCTTTAGCAACCTTTGTCATTAGCATCTCTTCACTGACTTTCCATTATGTTGTTGTAGCGTATTTTGACCTGCACACCACACTAGCCATTGTGCTAAATCCCTTGCATGATCGTTTCATGCTCATTATACATGAAGGAGAACGAGAGAATTTTGTACAAAATAGACCGAAAAGTGAACTCACAGTTTACGCTAACTGAATGGCCTCGTTAGCACACTTTCACTTATGTTACCTGGGTAACCATTCAGTTAGCGTTAGCTATCAGTTGTTCCAAATTCTCATTCTCCTTCCTCCCAACAGTACTCAGCACTCAGCAGGCTTGGGTTCTGGTTTCACTTCCTAGGATGGCACTTAAGGTGTCAGAAGGTAGCTTTAGTAATGTATACACCACACAGCTATCGACCAACTGGCTACTGTCACATACAGAGTGACCAATTGTTTGAATTATTTGGGGTTAAAGAAAAAAATCTCCAAAGCCTCAGAGACGTAGCCCCACCTGACAGGAGTCATTGCGTCCACTGAGGCCTCCAGCACAAATCATGTTGTCAGTGATTCTGCCGACGCCATGCATGCAGTTACACTGTCGGTTCCCCACCACAGAAACGTCCACGTGCTGAAGGGCTCCTGAAGGTGTGTGTGTGTGTGGGGGGGGCAGACAGACAACCATGTGAATGAACTTACAGCATCCAAACATAGTCAGGCTCCAATTTGTAGCCAACAATTCAATTGATTACTTGTTGAAATTACAGATCATTTGATTGAATTATAGATCATTTGATTGGCTACTTGTGTGACCAATCAAACATGACTCTTTATGTTATGTGATTGGTTGATTGACTGAATAATAGATCTACAGATTCCAAAGATCTGCTGTGTGTGTGTGTGTCTGTCCCTCTTTGGTTTTCAGACCTCTGGTTGGCTACCTATGTGTTTGATGTGTTTTTGACAGCCGTCCTTGGCTATTGTGGAGCGTTGCTCAAACAAAATGATTTTTTTAATACTGAGGAGGAGAATATATCTGTTTTCATAAATACCCGGCTATATGCAATCATAGTCTGAGAGAGTGTGCTCAAATGTACCTCTTTACAGACATATCTCTCAGAGGTGTGTGTGTGTGTGTGTGTGTGTGTATGGGTGTGTGGTGCTCAAGTGTGTCTCTTTACAGACTCAACTCTTGGAAGTGTGTGTGTGTGTGTGTGTGTTTGAGTGTGTGTGCTCAAGTGTTTCTCTTTACAGATTTAACTCTCGGAGGTGTGTGTGTGTGTGTTTGTGTGTGGTGTGCTCAAGTGTGACTCTTTACCAACTTACCTCTCGGAGGTAGGTGTGTGTGTGCGTGTGTGTGTACTCAAGTGTGTGTACTCAAGTCTACCTCTCGGAGGTGTGTCTTCCCAGACTGTGGCCCAGCTGCATGTGTGTGTGTGTGTTTCTTTACAGACTTACCTTTCAGAGGTGTGTGTGTGTGTGTGTGTGTGTGAGGTGTTTTTTTGCTATTTGGGTGTGTGTGTGTGTGTGTGTGTGCATGTGTTTGTGTTTCTTTACAGACTCACCTTTCGGAGGGGTGTGTGTGTGTGTGTGTGTGTGTGTTTTTTAGTCATTGGTGTGTGTGTGTGTGTGTGCATGTGTATGTGTTTCTTTACAGACTCACCTTTCGGAGGGGTGTGTGTGTGTGTGTGTGTGTGTGCGTTTGAGCGTGTCTCTTTACAAACTTACCTCTCGGAGGTGTGTTTCCCCAACCAGTGACCCAGTTTTCCGTGCCATTGTGGAAGATACTCCCAGCCGCTGCCAGACACACAGGACTGATGTAGGTGGTGAAGCTGACAGGGGCGTTGAGCAGGAGAAGGGCGATGTCATTGTCATAGGTGGTCTCATCATAATCAGGGTGAAGTGAGACTCGAGAGCCTGTCCTGGTCTCTTCATTGGGGTTGCTGCCTGACTGGTTGAGACGTCCGAAGTACGCTGTGATTTGACCTGCAGAGCTGATGCTAATGGGAGTGGGAGAGAGGGTGGGACTCACTAAGATGAGTCTGAAAACGCTATACTACCAAAGAAACCTGTGCCGAGGTCTGCTCCATACTGCCAAAGATTGCAAGTTGATGAGTCCTATCTGCTAAGGACCCCAACTAGGATCCACTGAGGGTTGATTAGTCCTACCTGCTAACATCCCTAACTAGGACCCTCTGCAAGTTGATGAGTCCTACCTACTAAGGACCCTTACCCACTGCAGGATTATGTTGCTTACTGAGGACCTCAAGGCTGAAGATGAATTTATATAATTTTGTCTTTCCTCAAAACAGTATTTGAATAAGGCCTACTTCCTAAGGCAGTGTGCTGCTGTTGGCCTACCTGCTAAGGACCCTTGCTAGGACCCACTGTGGGATAATAAGCCCTTCTGAGGCCTACCTGCTAAGGACCCTTGCTAGGACCCACTGTGGGATGATAAGCCCTTCTGAGGCCTACCTGCTAAGGACCCTTGCTAGGACCCACTGTGGGTTGATGAGGCCATTTGAGGCCTACATGCTAAGAACTCAAACTAGGAACCACCACAACTTAGTCCTACCTGCTAACTCCCAACCTCCTAACTAGCACCTACTGCAGGATGATAAATCCTACTTGATAAGGATCCTAACTTGCACCCACTGTAGGATGATGAGTCCTACCTGCTAAGGCAGTGTGCTGCTGTTAGCACCCACTGCTGGTTGATGAGGGTTCCTGAGCAGATGTGCTTTCCTGACCGGTGCAGACTGACTTGCCAAGGCCAACCTCCTGCTGAGGCATCTTGACCGCTGACCAGCTCTGAGTTCAGTGGGGCTTTACCACATTCTAGAGGGAGAGAGAGTGTGATGTCAGTGAGACTATACCAGAGACTGGAGCACTGGTTCTCAAAATGGGGACTGGGGACCCCCAGGGGTCTGCAGCAAGTTGGCAGGCGGTCCATGCAAAAGTTTGCTGCAAAGTAAACTTGTCTTATGAGGACAACAATACTAGATATCAGTATGGAGCCCAATTGCATTGTGCTCATTACTCCTACCCGCATAACATTAGTGACAAATTAACCTTTGTGATACATTACATCTGTCTGTCAAAACACTTTCTTTAGGCATCAATGTTAACTGTAACTATAGTTATTATGTGAAACAAACAGCATTTTTAACACAGTAGGCCTAGATTTGAAATAAAAATCAATCCTTTTAAAACTGCTCCTGCACTGTCGAGTTTTGCCAAATGCAATAACACTGCTTTACACATATTCGCAAAATATAAGAGTTCAAAAGCATCTGAAAGAACAAATGACTATAATCTCATTAGGTTACATTTTTGTTGTGATTATGAGGGGTCCTTAAAAAATTCTGCTGTATAAGGGGTCCCTGGCCCAATACAGTTTGAGAACCCCTGGACTAGAGGGAATTATATGATAGACTAGCGGAGGCAGGGGGAGAGGAACAAGTTATCTGGGTGGTCCATACATAAGACCTACGATGACTTAACAATTGATAAAAATAACTTCATAAGTCACAAGGCAACTGACCAAACATAAATATCATTTTACTCAATTCACCTGGCAACTGACCAAACATAAATATAATTTTGCTCAACTCACCTGGCAACTGACCAAACATAAATATAATTTTGCTCAACTCACCTGGCAACTGGCCAAAAGAACCTAAGAGGAGGGAAAAGAAAGCAGATGTTAGGGCATCTATCAGTCTGCTAATTCAGCCTTGGCCGCTGTAACTGTGACGTGAAAAACAATGGAGGGGAGAGTATATCTGAGGCAATCAGTGTCAGTCAATCTATAGAGCCCTGTTGAGGGGAGAGTATATCACTGGAGTCTCTCTGCCCCCCCCCTCAGACATCTACAGCATCCGCTGTCTGCGGAAAGCCAAGAGCATTACCAAAGACACTACCCATCCCTCCCATGGACTATTCACCTTACTACCATCTGGCAGAAGGTTCCGCAGCATCACTGCCCGCACCTCCAGAATGGGGAAGAGCTTCTTCCCGCAGGCAGTCAGACTGCTGAACAACCTGTAGTGCACTTGGACTGGAATTTCTTAGTAACTCAGGATGCAAACCAGCGCGTCACAGCGCACTGCACCTTTATGCCCCCCGCACTTTCTTGCTGCTATCACTTATATTTATGTAGAATAGTCTTTTGTTTACAAACCATAACCCCTATCCCTGTGAAGTGACAGACAAGGGGAAGTAGAGTAGATCTTAGTGTAACACTTTACTTGAGATAGTTTACATACGAGTGACATGAGCCTGTCATAAACACAACAACTTTTTTAATGTTCATGTGCCAGGTGCCAATGTTTTTTGTAATGTAAAGATGTTTGGGATGCAGACATCACAAAAGCCCAAATGACACTTTCTGACTACAGTCATTAACATTTGGTTGGCTGGAATCACATTCCTGCCACCTTCCATGAACCTTTTCTAATGTCTTCACCGGCCTCTGTGGGTGCTGTTCATATGCAAATCACTTGGCAATCAGACATGACGATCCAGTTTTGCCAGGGCTTTATGTCAACTCATTATTATGCCAGTTTGCCTACAGGTGATTTATGACCTCATAACACAGTTATTATACAAAGCATGTCATAAATTTTTTTGACACTTTCAAGAATGCTCAAGGAAGTAAGTTAAACTCATTAATGCATCAAGTGTGAAGATGATTGACGAAAACTCAAGGTTAATTGTAAGTTGGACAGAGGCCAGAAACTAAAGTAAAGTAAATTTAGTTGAGTATTGTTGAAAAGAAATACAAGATTTCATTGTTATATAGTTGTAAACAGTAAGTATAAATATGCTATTCTTTAGAAATCAGTGGCCAAAAGTCCGCTTTGTTATCTCTCTGTGTCCAGTTCCAGCTAGCCCTCTGAGTTCGATTCGAAGATGCGGTTGTCAGTGAGGGTGAAGGTTTGGAAGACTCATTTGGAATGTTAAGCAAAAGTTCTTTTCTTAATAAAAAAGAAAAACAAGCTGGAAAATGGAATGGTGAATTTCCATTCCAAATGCAAAATTAAATATAAAGCATTCATTTAATATTAATTTAATATTAACATTAATTTCTGTGAATATTCCCAAAAATATTAAAATAGCTTATTTTATTCATGAAATATTTTTCAAATCTTTTTTCTCTTTGCAAATTAGACACATAAGTCAATGGATTAACATGTAATTTTTTTAAGTATTTATACAATACCTATTTTTAATACTTGTTATTATTGCTTACAACTTATCCAACAATGAAATCTTGTATTTCTTTTTGTGACACTCCTGGTCCTGCATATAGGGGAAGCAGGAAGAAACATGAGTCTATGAGATTAGTGAAGTTTTTGATCATTCAGAGTAAAGAAAAACAACAACACAGAAAAAAAACACCAATCTGTGTGAGAATAGCCGAGTGTCTGATTGTTTAACAAACACAAGTGTACAAAAAAAGTGGGCTGCATTTATTGACAAACACATTGTGAATTACATTTACATGGGCTTATATAACATATTTCTAAATATAAAGCACTAGTATTTGCGCTCTCGTTAGACTCTCATGTTCATTCTAGCTTCCATCATTTCATTTTAGTCTGACAAAAGCCCAGGTTTGCTTGAACCTCACATTGTGTGTAATAAAACCAGCCGTTAGATACCAGTCAGCTTCATTTGACAACATCGGTGGTTTGCACAGTGCACACAGAATGGCCCTGACACACACACACACACACACACACACACACACACACACACACACACACACAGAGACATACACACATACTCTAGATATATTTAAATAATTACTGCCATACTGTCAACCTTCATATTTAATCCTTGTGCCAGTAAAACACGTCTTGGTATTCCAGATGACTGCAGAGCAGCTTACCTTGGACATACATGACTGCCATTACTGTCCAAATAGCCCAAGCTCCAGAGCCCATGATTGTTCCTACAAGGCCCCACATCTCAAAAGACAAATAAATAAACCTGTACTGCCTTCAGGTCCTCTGCCTCCACAGAAACACACACACACACACACACACAGGTGCACATACCTACACACACACACATGCACACACACACAAGCGCACACACACAAGTGTACAGACATACCTACACACATATGCACACACCCTCTGATGAGTATAATTTTAGAAAGCAATGACTGTAATGAATGTGATTATCTTTCAGACTACCAGGCAGTCACTCACACACAGCAGACAAGCAGGCATGAGGAAGTATTCCCCAAACATGCCTGAAACATTCCCAAAACGTTGGAGGAAGAAGCCTCTTCATCCAGGCGTGACCTGAATCTAATCAGGCTCCTGTATCTTTGCCCTGATCTGACCCCGCTGTGTCTGTTATGTGTTTTCTAATGTCAACCGGTTCCCGTTTAACCCCACTAAATTACTGTAAGGTTCAGATGGAAAAAGGGCCAAAACGTTACTCCAGTCACTTACCTTTTCCAAAATGGCAGCCTACTGCTGTGCTACATAACCTACTGCTGTGCTACATAGCCTACTGCTGTGCTACATAACCTACTGCTGTGACAGAGTGAGTCAGTAAGATCTATGAGGGCTCATGGCCCTAGGGATGACATTGACAAGGAACATGAATTTATTCATATGATAATCAGTTCTCAGAATGTGTATTAGATCTAGCTTCCGTAAATACCATTTAGAATGTCCCTGAACACGTTGGAATGTCCCTGAACACGTTGGAATGTCACTGAACACGTTGGCTGCCAGCCGTCTTCAGAGCAGAGAGCCCCAAACTGCCAGCATTTTTGAGCATTTTGACAGATTTTTCAAGACCCACAGAAAATTGTGTTCTTTGACTATCTAAACACTGAAACTACCAAAAGAAAGAATAGACTCTCTTCTTTCATCGGAAAAAAAGTTTGTTTCTACCCTTTTTGTTCTTTCGTAATCGGCAGTAGAAGATAGGTTGGTTTCACCAAACACACCTGTTTTTGACCAAAAAATGGAGAAAACACTTTTTTTGTAGTTTTTGTGAAAAGAAACATTTAAAGCAAAACTGTGTTTGAGGCTAATATTTGTTGCTTTAGTGGCACCCTAAACACCTGAAAAGTGGCTTCTTTGTATTACGGTAAAAACAACACTGAGAAGAGGATTTTATAGCACCTGGGGATGCTGCTTCTGGTAGATCCAGAACTATTAACTGACAGTGTTGTAAATGTACTATACTCCACATTCAACACTATTGCACCACTCAAAAAGAAAACTAGGAAACAAGAAAAAATTGCCCCATGGTATACCACACAGACTCGCTTACTGAAACAAGCTGCTCGTAGACTTGAAAGGAAAGTGTTCCGCCTTGCTTGGAAAGATAGCTTAAAAGAATACAAGACAGCACTTAGCAATGCCAAATCAGCATATTATTCCTCACTTATACACAATAATAAAGATAATCCAAAATTCCTTTTTAACACTATATCCCGTTTAACAAAAAGCAGGAACAAGGTGTCCCATTCCATTCCAATAACTCTAAGCAGCAAGGACTTTATGGACTATTTCAACGACAAAATTGAATCTATTAGACTTAAAATAAACAACTCCCTTGTATCTTCAAATCCAGTTGGACCACATGTAATGGTTACAGCTAGCTCTAGTTAACCTGTAGCATACTTTGATTCATTCACACCCACCAATATATCAGAAATTACGTCTTTGATCTCTTCAGCTAAAGCCTCAACATGCTTATTGGACCCTATCCCAACTGATCTTCTTAAGGCAGCTCTCCCTCTATTGGCTGAGACGATTCTTAAAATTATAAATGACTCACTCATAGCTAGGCATGTCCCAAAATCTTTCAAGACATCTGTTATTAAACCATCAATTAAAAAACCAAACCTTGATCCTGATGTCCTTGCTAATTACAGACCCATATCTAACCTCCCATTTGTTTCAAAAATACTTGAGAAAATAGTGTCTAAGCAAATCTGTAGCTTCTTAAATGACAATAATATCCAGGAAACCTTCCAGTCAGGCTTTAGAACTAATCATAGCACAGAATCAGCCCTAGTTAAAGTCTTCAATGACCTCCTTATCGCATCTGATAATGGATATATATCAATATTAATTCTATTGGATCTTAGTGCTGCCTTTGACACTATTGACCATGGTATCCTACTACACAGGCTTGAACACATGATAGGCATCAAAGACACTGCATTAGCCTGGTTCAAATCATACCTCTCTGGTCGCTACCAGTTTGTACATGCTCATAATGAGTCATCAACCCATACCAAAGTAAAGTTCGGTGTACCCCAAGGCTCAGTGCTAAGTTCCCTGCTGTTCTCCCTGTACATGTTACCTTTAGGATCTGTTATAAGGAAACATGGTATTACTTACCACTCCTATGCTGATGATACCCAGCTTTACCTTTCTATGAAGCCTAATGACTATATGCCAATGACTAAACTTGATGCACGTCTTCTAGACATCAAAACCTGGGTGACTAATAATTTCCTTTGTTTAAATTCTGATAAAACTGAAGTTATGATGATTGGCCCTAAACAGCTGACCAACACTCCACCCCATCACCAAAACTTACTCAGTGGCCTGTCACTGTCATGTAACGCAAAAGTTAAAGACCTCAGGGTAATTATTGACCAGGACCTCTCTCTAAATAGTTATGTAAAACACATTTCAAAAACATCTTTTTCCACCTACAATATTGCTAAGGTTAGAAAGTCCCTATCCTTTGAGGATGCTGAAAAATTAATACACGCATTTATTACTTCCAGGCTCGATTATTTCAATGCTCTGTTCTCTGGGTGTAGTAATACCTGCATCAAAAACCTACCACTAATACAAAATGCTGCGGCCCGAACACTCACTAGGACTAAAAAATATGAACATATCTCTCCTATCCTTGCTTCCCTACATTGGCTCCCTATTAAAAGTCAAATTGATTTTAAAATACTCCTCCTAACCTACAAAGCCCTCAAGGGCGATGCACCAACACATATTAAAGACTTACTTGTCCCTTACCACCCTCCTAGAACTCTAAGATCCCAAAATGCTGGTCTCCTTGTAATCCCAAGAATATCAAAATCTACGATAGGAGGAAGAGCCTTTTATTACCGTGCACCCCTCCTGTGGAATAATCTCCCCCCCCACATTCGACAAGCGGACACTCTCAATACCTTTAAGTCTAGACTTAAAACCTTCCTCTTTACTGTTTCCCATAGTTAGGGATGGTACATGGCAAATCATCACTTCTCATGGGTCTTTTGGGAGGGACTGCCTCTGCTGTTGCCCTCAGTTGCGAGGCATGGCGGCCACTGACCATCCCTGCAGTGGTGCTGGGTTACCATGCATCATACCTTAGTTATGCTGCTATAGCCTAGTGCCGCCACACAACCTTCATGTGTCATGCCGTACAACTCTCTCTCTCTCAATATCTATATATAAATATTTATACACGTATATGTATGCCCAAATTACACATGTGATGTGTGAGCCTGGCCTAATTCACTATTTTCCTCTGTCCACAATTTATCTTTGCTGAGTGTCATCCCTGCCTCATTCCGGCGGACTCTTCTCACCCTCCCCTCCTGAGTGGACTACAACCAACACTACGGGAGGCCCATGTCAGAATCGACTCCCTATCACAGAGGACCTTCCTGAGGCCGATGCTGGGCCCGACTGCCCTTCCTTAGGCTTTGTGATTGACCCCCCCTCACAATGGCGCTGTCTTATGGACCCTTACTGTTACCCCCATGACTCATCTCACTCCTTTGAGTTTGTCACTATGCCTGGCCGCTGCTACATTGTCCAGCCATAATTCCTGATAACCACTTATAGACTGACTACCATGTAATGTAAAAGTGGGATAATACTCAATTATGAACTATTATGAACCTTAGCTAAAACCATAGGCAACTTATAGTCTGTCATGGTTACTACTGATTGTAATTTTTCTTCATGACCCCTGGCAGTTGGGTTAGCCCCTTGAGTCGTGGATCTGCCCAAGGTTTCTTCCTAGATTAACTGAACATAAGGGAGTTTTCCCTTGCCCCTGTTGCTCTTGGGTGCTCCTTCTGTGAAGCGCCACGAGACAATACTATTGTAAAAGGCGCTGTAGAAATAAAACTGAATTGAATTGAATTGAACTATGAATCATCACACACAGTAGCTAAGAGGCTGACGCCATTAGCGGGTAAACCAAGTGATGAATTCCATTGGATAAAATGCAACTGGACCTCCTTTATGGCTTTAAAAGTTGGTATATGTCAGCCAAGAAGAATAAAACCCACAATATGCCATTTATGTAAGGTTTGTCTTTCCATCAGAGGCATAGAAACTACACATGAATGTGTACAATATGCAAATTTTTCAGTTGACCAATGGAAGCATGAGTACTTCTACTCAGTTTAGAACTGTTGCCTATGGACGTTTGATGGTTTCTAGCAGGCTAACTCTTAAAACGCCACCTACAGTATGTATGCTATTGGTTACATCTGAATTTACCCACATGACCACTTTCACTCTAATATGTCCATATGATCTTATTTTCAACAAGTTTGCTGTGTACACAGATTATGTCAATTTTTTCTGTTAGCAAGCTAGCCACAGTTGCTAAATGTTAATATGAGAGGTAGCTGGCATCATGGGATATTGCAGGCAAATTTGGCTGCTTATGTACATATTCTCAGCACCAAACAGTTAGGTGACAGCAAATCTTTAAAATGTTATTTTCATCAAATTGTTTAATACCTTGTGAACCTAAAAAGTGTGTAACTGACGTTCTAATTGAAGTGAACTGCGTGCTTCTATTTTTCCTCGCCCAGAAAAAGGGCAATAACTACATTGTAATCACAGTGACATTTGCTCTCAGAATGTGTCCGACCCCACCTTCAGTTCCCATAGATAGCATTGGAATTCCAGTTAAAGCACGCTCATGAGTTATGAAAGAATGTGTCAGAAGAGTACACCAGAGTACTTGCATAACAATAATGGCATCTCAGACAGCAAAGATAACAACCCTAATGATGTCCAAACAAGAATAATTATCTCATATTATTTCCTTTACAGGAATCGCTCTCTGGATCTGTACAATCTCCTTCCAGCCATCAAACCAGAAAGTCAACTACTCACCAAACAACATGAACATCACCCAGTTTGAGGTGTGCCAGCCAACCCTCATCAGTAAAGCGGCCAGAGAGCGGTCTCTCCATTACAGCGACCAGAGAGTGGTCTCTCCATTACAGCGACCAGAGAGTGGTCTCTCCATTACAGCGACCAGAGAGTGGTCTCTCCATTACAGCGACCAGAGAGTGGTCTCCATTACAGCGACCAGAGAGTGGTCTCTCCATTACAGCGACCAGAGAGCGGTCTCTCCATTACAGCGGCCAGAGAGTGGTCTCTCCATTACAGCGACCAGAGAGTGGTCTCTCCATTAAACCGACCAGAGAGTGGTCTCTCCATTACAGCGACCAGAGAGTGGTCTCCATTACAGCGACCAGAGAGTGGTCTCTCCATTACAGCGACCAGAGAGTGGTCTCTCCATTACAGCGACCAGAGAGCGGTCTCTCCATTACAGCAGTCAGAGAGTGGTCTCTCCATTAAACCAACCAGAGAGTGGTCTCTCCATTACAGCGACTAGAGAGTGGTCTCTCCATTACAGCGACCAGAGAGTGGTCTCTCCATTACAGCGACCAGAGAGTGGTCTCTCCATTAAACCAACCAGAGAGTGGTCTCTCCATTACAGCGACCAGAGAGTGGTCTCCATTACAGCGACCAGAGAGTGGTCTCTCCATTACAGCGACCAGAGAGTGGTCTCTCCATTACAGCGACCAGAGAGCGGTCTCTCCATTACAGCAGCCAGAGAGCGGTCTCTCCATTACAGCGACCAGAGAGCGGTCTCTCCATTACAGCGACCAGAGAGCGGTCTCTCCATTAAAGCAACCAGAGAGCGGTCTCTCCATTACAGCGACCAGAGAGCGGTCTCTCCATTACAGCGACCAGAGAGCGGTCTCTCCATTACAGCGACCAGAGAGCGGTCTCTCCATTACAGCGACCAGAGAGCGGTCTCTCCATTACAGCGACCAGAGAGCGGTCTCTCCATTAAAGCGACCAGAGAGCGGTCTCTCCATTAAAGCAACCAGAGAGCGGTCTCTCCATTAAAGCAACCAGAGAGCGGTCTCTCCATTACAGCGACCAGAGAGTGGTTTCTCCATTACAGCGACCAGAGAGTGGTCTCTCCATTACAGCGACCAGAGAGTGGTCTCTCCATTACAGCAGCCACCCTGAACTTAGTTCATTATTACGCCAGACCTTTCACATTCAATTTTTAAAAATTACTTATCCCAAGGGGGCAATTTACACACTCACAGGGTAGAGCATAACCATGAAAAATAGCACACCTATGAAAAATAAATAAATATTTAAGCAGACCCTCCAGGATTTCGCAATGTTGCAGTCGCAACAATTCATGCAAATTCAGTCAATCCCCGTGAATTCATCACGGCCTTGCCATTTTGACCTGTCACCGCAACTGTTCCACAACTTTTTGACTGGTTTCTCAAGATATATCACCAACCACAACAGTCCCCCACATGTAATAAGCTGCAGAGTGTTGCCTTGCTCCCTGCTTTCTGCTGAGAATACAAACTGTCCATCTCAAAAGCATTGCCTGCAGCCTACCTGCTGCTAATGACCATATTTTGTACAGCTGACTTGTGTTTAATCGTTTAGGTTAGGCTATCAGGCATTCAGAGTTTAAAAAGTTACTCTACTCTTGCTTGGGGAGTGACAGAGCTCACTGACTTCCACTGCATGCATCTGCCGTGCTCCCTCTCTCTCAGTGCATGGTATTCCACACACAAGTTTTTCCACGTAAATAAATAGATAAAGAAGGATATGTAACAGCTCTGCACATTTTTCTTGTAGTCTACTATTTCCATGAAGAATTCGACAAAATTCGTCTTGACCAAGCCTCTTTTTCTTGGTAAAGTCACTTTCCGTGAGTACCCTTGTCCTCAACCTATAGCACCAGACCAAGCAGCAGCAGCATCACATGTTTTAGTTTGTGTAGGCTACATCTTTTTCCTGTTTTCAAATATA
>PYXC01000227.1:115000-135000 GCA_015244755.2 Tenualosa ilisha | reverse complement strand
CTGTTAAGCCACTGAAGCCACATTGGCTAGTGGACAAAAAAGTTAATGTCAAGCCCTGATACACATACACAACCCCCCCCCCCCCCCCCACACACACACACACACACCACCATAGTGCATACCTGAAGGCCAGCACGATGGACCTCACAAACTGTGTTCCATATTGGGTGCTGTATATGGTGTCACACTACAGTCACAGGAAAGAAAGAAAGAAGGAAGCTTAGTTGCACTCTGGTCACTGATTGTTTTAAAAAGGCTATATAAATAAACTAACTATGACTATGGCTATGATGTACCGCTGTCTTTCATTCAATGAAGTAACATCTTTTCAGCATCTTTTCAGCATCTTAACCAAATCCTTAAAAAAAAACAAGAATTGTGGCAATTTACCACCGTACTTTAACATGATCTACAACTGACTCAACACAGCCAAATCTGATTAGTAATTTGCACATGATTGACAGGTCAGAAAGGTCCAATTCACCAGTCCAATTCACCCCTGACTCGCCACAGCCTAATCTGATTGGTTAATTGTGAATGATTGAAAGGTCGGAAATGTCCAATCCACTACTGGGCTCACCGTAGCCTCAACCTGAGCAGCCTGCTGTTTGAATTCATCACTCTGTGGGTCGCTAAGCGCGGGGATGTAGGGGATGGACAGGACAGCCCGCAGAACCACTGCTAGGACTGGACGAACAGCCTGGGTAGTGGTGGTGGTGGTTGCTGTTGTTGTTGTTGTTGTTGTTGTTGTTGTTGTTGTGGTGGTGGTGGTGGTGGTGGTGGTTGTAGTTGTGGTGGTGGTGGTGGTTGGAGCTTTGGTTGTAGTAGTTAAAGCTTTGGTTGTAGTTGTAGTTTTGGTTGCAGTTGTTGGAGTTCTGGTTGTAGTGGCTGGAACTTGGGTTGTAGTGGTTGGATCTTTGGTTGTGGTCATAAGAGGTGGAGTTGCTGGATCTTTAGTTGTACTTGTTGTACCTTCAAAAGGTGGTTGTGTTGTTGAATCAGCTGTTGATGATGTTGGTACTGTTGTTGAGGCTGTCGATGCCATAAGCTCTGTTGTTGGTTCTGTTGTTGTCTGAAGAGCTGTGGATGTGAGCTCTGTTGTTCACATAGAGAAAACATATAGAGAACAAATAGAGAATGCATAGAGATCACATTACTGGGATACCACATTAACAGATAAAAATACCGTACTTAGAAATATTTGTGTGTGTGTCTGTCTGTGTGTGCCCAGATAACAAGATGCTGGTGGTTTGCTGGCATTAAGCTTGTCAGTGCTCTATATGGCATGAGAGAGATACCAAACCCATGACAAAAAATGCTCTTGGTGGAAAAATCTCAAATCAGCACATATCCCTGTTCCCTGATTAGCATGTTTAGCATGTTTTTGTTGGGGCGGTAGTGGCACGGGTGGTAGAGGTGCTGTTCGGCAACCGAAGGGTTGCAGGTCCCACTCTGGCTGGCCCCATAGAAGTGTCCTTGAACAAGATACTGAACCCCAAATTGCTCCTAGTGGAAGGTTAGCACCTTGCATGGCAGCCTCCGCCACCAGTGCATGTGTGTGAATGGGTGAATGTGAGGCATACTCTGTAAAGCGCTTTGAGTACTCATAGAAGTAGAAAAACGCTATATAAATCCATTTACCATTTTGTGAGGTCATGTGGGTTTTGACTAACCTGTTGTTGTTGTTTTTGGAGCTGTGGATATTGTTGTGATCTCTGTTATTGTTGCCTGATGAGCTGTAGATGTTGTGATCTCTGTTGTTATTGTTGTTGTTAAAGGGGCTGTGGATGTTGTGATCTCTGTTGGTGTTGGAGAAGCTGTAGATGTTGTGGGTTCTGTTGTTGTCGAATGAGCTATAGCTGTTGTGATCTCTGTTGTTGTTGTAGGAGCTGTAGATGTTATCAGTTCTGTTGTTGTTGTAGGAGCTGTAGATGTTGTGATCTCAGTTGTTGTTGGATGAGCTGTAGATGTTGTGATCTCAGTTGCTGTCGGAGGAGCTGTAGACGTTGTGAGTTCTGTTGTTGTTGAAGTAACAGTAGATGTGACCTCTGCTGTTGTTGTTGAGAGAGCTGTAGATGTTGTCAGTTCTGTTGTTGTTGTAGGACCTGTAGATGTTGCGATCTCTGTTGTTGCTGTAGGAGCTGTAGGTGTGAGTTCTGTTGTTGGAGAAGTTGGAGATGTTGTGAGTTCTGTTGTTGTAGGGGGAACTGTAGATGTTGTGAGTTCTGATGTTGTTGTCCGAGGAGCAGTAGATGTTGTTATCTCAGTTGTTGTCGGATGAGCTGTTGATGTTGTGAGTTCTGTTGTTGTTGCCGGAGGAGCTGTAAACGTTGTGATCTCAGTTGTTGTCATAGGAATGGTAGATTTTGAGATGTCAGTTGTTAGAGGAGGAGCTGTAGATGTTGTGAGTTCTGTTGTTGGAAGAGCTGCAGATGTTGTGAGTTCTGTTGTTGTTGGATGAGCTGTAGATGTTGTGATCTCTGTTGCTGTCGGAGGAACTGTAGATGTAGTGAGTTCTGTTGTTGTTGTCAGAGGAGCTGTAGACATTGTGATCTCAGTTGTTGTCGTAGGAGTGGTAAATGTTGAGAGGTTAGTTGTTAGAGGAGGAACTGTAGATGTTGTGAGTTCTGAAGTTGTTGTTGGAGGAGTTGTAGATGTTGTGATCTCAGTTGTTGTTGGAGGAGCTGTAGACATTTTGAGTTCTGTTGTTGTTGAAGTAGCAATAGATGTGATCTCTGCTGTTGTTGTTGAAGGAGCTGTAGATGTTGTCAGTTCTGTTGTTGTTGTTGTTGTTGTTGTAGGACCTGTAGATGTTGCTGGGGGAGCTGTAGACGTTGTGATCTCAGTTGTTGTTATAGGAGTGGTAGATGTTGAGATGTCAGTTGTTAGAGGAGGAACTGTAGATGTAGTGAGTTCTGTTGTTGTTGTCGGAGGAGCTGTAGACATTGTGATCTCAGTTGTTGTCGTAGGAGTGGAAGATGTTGAGAGGTCAGTTGTTAGAGGAGGAACTGTAGATGTTGTAATTTCTGTTGTTGTTGTCGGTGGAACTGTAGATGTTGTGAGTTCTGTAGTTGTCGTTGGAGGAGCTGTAGATGTTGTGAGTTCTGTAGTTGTCGTTGGAGGAGCTGTAGACATTGTGTTCTCAGTTGTTGTCGTAGGAGTGGAAGATGTTGAGAGGTCAGTTGTTAGAGGAGGAACTGTAGATGTTGTAATTTCTGTTGTTGTTGTCGGTGGAACTGTAGATGTTGTGAGTTCTGTAGTTGTAGTTGGAGGAGCTGTAGATGTTGTGAGTTCTGTTGTTGTCGTTTGAGGTGTTGTAGATGTGATCTCAGTTGTTGTTGGAAGAGCTGTAGACGTTGTGAGTTCTGTTGTTGTTGAAGTAGCAGTAGATGTTGTGAGTTCTGTTGTTCTTGAAGGAGCTGTAGATGTGATCTCTGCTGTTCTTGTAGGAGTTGTAGATGTTGTCAGTTCTGTTGTTGTCAGTGGAGCTGTAGTTGTGAGTTCTGTTGTTGTTGTCGGAGGAGCTGTAGATGTTGTGAGTTCTGTTGTTGTCGGAGGAGCTGTCGATGTTGAGAGTTCTGTTGTTGTCAAAGGAGCGGTAGATGTTGTGATATCAGTTGTTGTCGGAGGAGCTATAGATGTGATTTCAGTTGTTGTCGTTGAAGGAGCTGTAGATGTTGTGAGTTCTGTTGTTGTCATTTGAGGTGTTGTAGATGTGATCTCAGTTGTTGTTGGAGGAGCTGTAGACGTTGTGAGTTCTGTTGTTGTTAAAGTAGCAGTAGATGTTGTGAGTTCTGTTGTTCTTGAAGGAGCTGTAGATGTGATCTCTGCTGTTGTTGTAGGAGTTGTAGATGTTGTCAGTTCTGTTGTTGTCAGGGGAGCTGTAGTTGTGAGTTCTGTTGTTGTTGTCGGAGGAGCTGTAGATGTTGTGAGTTCTGTTGTTGTCGGAGGAGCTGTCGATGTTGAGAGTTCTGTTGTTGTCAAAGGAGCGGTAGATGTTGTGATATCAGTTGTTGTCGGAGGAGCTATAGATGTTGTGATTTCAGTTGTTGTAGGAGGAGCTGTCGATGTTGTGAGTTCTGTTGTTGTCAAAGGAGCGGTAGATGTTGTGATATCAGTTGTTGTCGGAGGAGCTATAGATGTTGTGATTTCAGTTGTTGTCGTTGGAGGAGCTGTAGATGTTGTGAGTTCTGTTGTTGTCATTTGAGGTGTTGTAGATGTGATCTCAGTTGTTGTTGGAGGAGCTGTAGACGTTGTGAGTTCTGTTGTTGTTGAAGTAGCAGTAGATGTTGTGAGTTCTGTTGTTCTTGAAGGAGCTGTAGATGTGATCTCTGCTGTTGTTGTAGGAGTTGTAGATGTTGTCAGTTCTGTTGTTGTCAGGGGAGCTGTAGTTGTGAGTTCTGTTGTTGTTGTCGGAGGAGCTGTAGATGTTGTGAGTTCTGTTGTTGTCGGAGGAGCTGTCGATGTTGAGAGTTCTGTTGTTGGAGGAGCTGTAGATGTTGTGAGTTCTGTTGTTGGAGGAAGAGTTGTGGATGTTGTGAGTTCTGCTGTTGTTGTTGTTGGCGCTGTAGATGTTGTAGTTGCTGTCCTTGGAAGAGGTGTGTGGAGATAATGAAAAGATTGAAAAGGTTAATGTAGTTTATGCTGACAATGAAAATAATACAGAGGATTGTGCTAACAATCATAATGATGATGACAACACAGATTAAGAGGACTGCTTCTCTTACCAAAGCAGTCAAAGCTGCTGTCAGGGTCAGCTCCACTGGAAGAGAAGGTCACAAACTCAGGCTGGTCATCGCCTCCAATCTGGGAGCTGATCCAGCTCTGATAGCGGGACACCCTGGTGTAGACACCCACACTCTGCTTACAGTCACTCCCAGAGGTGAGCACACCTGCCTGGATCCACGTTGAGCTCTGCTTGCTTACCAGCGGACCGCCAAGGTCTCTCTGCCAATTAAACAAACACAGGTGTGTGTGTGTGTGTGTGTGTATGTGTGTTTCTGTGTATTACTTGACAGTCATCTTTGTGTTACCTAACAGATGTGTAATATCTGACAGGAATGTGTGGGATTTACCTGGCAGGTGCCTCCATTCTCAGTGCCAGCACATATCATGTTGTCTGTGATGGTAAGGTTCTCCCTGGTGCAGTTGCACCGCTTGTTTCCAACCACAGGGGGCATTGCATCCCGCAGAGCCTCTGGAGAAGGTAACACTGGGCACAGAGAATGGAGCAATAGGGGCAGGTGTACAGAGAAGAGAGAAAATAAGAGAGTGCGAGAGACACAAAGTGAGAGAGACGGAACAGCACCAAGAAACATTAAAGGTGACTCTCACAGTGTTGGGATAACAAATAACATGTAAAATAGGCCGGGGTTAAAGTGGGCCCGGAACGCACCGGTATCTAACACGTACCGGCACCTCAGATGAATTAATAAATAAATAGATTCATTCATATCAATGATCGTGTGATGCTGTTTACAAATTGTGTACAATGGTTTTTATACACAGTCTGTGGTGTATTGTCAAATTTCAACCTAGCTGTCCTCCTATCTCTTCATTGAGAGTGTGGAGGAGTTGTTGTTGTTCAGCAAATCAAAACTCTCAAAACTCAAATCTCTGGGCCCCGCCTTCACAAATACACGGCTATCTGCCTATCTTGAGCTAGTCACTTCCTGATGTTACTTATGTTTTCAGTGCTAGATCTCCGGTCAGAGTTGATGCCAGTGCTTCACGCATGCAGATAGCATTTATACTGGTTTCCTAAGTGGAAAAAAGGTTGGAAGGCTAATGTGATTGTCTTCATGAGTTGATTCTTTAAAGATGGAGGAGGGAGAAGAAAAGAGAGGATGCAAACAAAGAATCACAGACTACTTCAAAGGGTTAGCTTGATCTGGAAATGCTGACAGAAAAGGAAGAAAATAACCCTGAACGACTAGCTAATAGCCTATTTAAACCAGTAAACAGCATAATGGATGTGTGGTTATATGATGATATTTGATAAATAAATTGACAATAAATATTTCAGTGTTTAATGTAACTTTTAGTGTCTTTAGTGACCATGTGAATAGACAGTTCCAGCCTGTCCAGGCCGTCAGTCAATATTTCAGTCATAAATGTTGATTTAAGAGGAAGTGACTCTCAGTATTTTTAAATTCTTAATTTTCACCATGATAGGGGGAAAGCAAGCAGCCAAGGGCAGCATCAATAGTTGCACCCCAGTCCTGACCAGTCCAGCGTCAGCACCACTGCCAAAACCAGCACAGCCCAGCATCAGCAGCCCTGCCCTGCCCAGCAGCACAGACCAACCAAACAGTAGCACTCACAGAGAACAGAATTGCTAGATTGTTGGAGTATCTCCCAATATGAATATTTTAAAAAAAAACAAACATAGCCATTTATCTGTGTCTCTAACAAGAAGTTAGAATGCTCTGAGTGCAAAAGTGTAACATCACATGGTGATCATATAATGCAGGATCTCAAAGGTGCAATTTTTCTAGTGAAAAAAATGCCATATCGGCAATATAAAACCATTATAATCATATACAATAAAACCATTGAATATCAAGCCAATAGTCAAGTAGTGTGATACCAGGACGACAGTGACACTGGTATCCAAACTTCTCCAAACCAATCGTATCCAAACAGGGTGAGTCGTTTTTCTTTGTTGCGCTGACACAAATTTGAGAGTACCCCCACCTGCCAAATCCCACTTTAACCACTGAAAATAGAGCACCATCACCTGCGTTGCTGTGGTGCCAGTTGACACACTATAACACTAGGTCTTCCGTTTGAGCTCATTGAGTGCTGTGGTCGGTGCCCCTCATTAATTTTGGCATAAAAAACAACCTTTTATTTACCAGTATCGCTTAGCAATCCTTGTCCTCTATAACCCTTACTTGTCTTCTATAACCCTTACTTGTCCTCTATAACCCTTACTTGTCTTCTATAACCCTTACTTGTCCTCTATAACCCTTACTTGTCTTCTTTAACCCTTACTTGTCCTCTATAACCCTTACTTGCTGGACCCACAGGCGAGTTCTGTAGACTGCCTTCACATTATACAAATTAACAGCAAACCCAGGTCCAGGGGGGTATTCAAAGAAGGTGGTTAATCTGATATTAGAAGAGCCTGGAGTTTTCATTCTCTTAACGAAACAAAGCCATCAGGCTCCTCTATTAGCAGGTTTACCATGCGTTTAGGTTAACTAAGCCAGGTTTATCACTTTCTTCTTGGAATACCCCCCAGATCAAGGGTCTGGATGTGCCCTTACAGGTTTTGCCTTACCTCCTTGATCATTGTCTCCCCAGCCAGAGGTCCAGCTCTCAGTACCGTCATGGAAAGCACTGTCATTGGCAGCCAGACACACAGGCCTGATGGAGTCTGTGAATTCAAAGGAGGAAGACAACTGCACCAGAGCAATGTCGTTTTCTTTTGTCGTTTCATCATAGTTAGGGTGCCGTACAATCTGTGCCACAAACCTTGTCTTTGTGGGGTCGATATTTTCCTGGTTCTGAAGACCCAGGTACACGCGATAGTCATTGGTAACAGGAGAACTAAAGACAAGAGATGTTTCACAAGATATCCATATTAGAGCAGGGGAGGTATACATCAACAGAGCAAACTTCAATTTATCACCTGTTTCATGAAGACTTTTCTTTTCCAGCAAATACAGGTAAAACAAGTAACAATGCAAACTGTTTCACCACAAACTCTATGTGTCTCTTTTTCTTGTCCAGGAGTGTTAATATAATCAAATGTAGACTTCAGTTAGCAATATCCTAATCACAGATTTATGTTCCTAACCCTAACCTTAACCCTAACCCAGTCCACTGGGGTCCAGTACCTGGGGAAGCAGTGAGCTGCAGTCAGGACCCACTGTGTGTTAATGAGAGACCCTCCACAAATGTGAGTCGCAATCGAGAATAGATGAATACTGGCCTGCCAGGGCCAACTTCCTGGTGGGTTAACAACACCTCCAGCCACCCTAGTGTTCAGGGGGGCTCTGCCACACACTACAGCATGAGACAGCGAGAGAGAGAAAGAGAGAGAGAGAGAGAGAGAGAGAGAGAGGATGGGGGCTTAGATATGTCACTTTAGCCAATACTTAAGCAATATAAGCTGAGTGGTAGTGAGGTTGTGGAGATGGAGGGTGGGAGAGGGTACATACCCAGTACTTTTGAGGGTGAAGTTTGGGGTTGTGCTGTAACTGAACATGTGAAGTTGCTGTCTGAGTCCACACCTGTAGATTTGATTATGACGTAAATAAGTACAATAAAATAAATATACTGTATGTGAAATTAAAAAGGAGGTAAATAAATTAATACATATATAAAGAAATAAATATTGTCGCAAACTAGCTAAATATACTCTAGGCCCAGTGTTACCACCACACCCACTTGTCCAGCATTTATGTTATTAGTCGATAATACTTAATCAATACGTTATGACTTAATAAATGATCTTTATTAGCTATAAGGGGTGGGGATTGATCACTTAATCAATACGTTATGACTTAATAAATGATCTTTATTAGCTATAAGGGGTGGGGATTGATCATTTAATCAATACTTTATGACTTAATAAATTATCTTTATTAGCTATAAGGGGTGGGAATTGAATGGTTCAATTTACTGGAATAGAATCCCTCTCTTATTATCAGTTCCTCTTATCAGTGCTGGCATGATCGTCAGACCATGGTAAATGGGTCTTTCTGATTACAAAATTGAAATAAAACACAGTTCTACATGGCTTCCCTCATTGATAAGAGAATTGATGAAGAATTGGACCGATAAGCAGACTCAACAGTGGCATTGCTAGTGATCAAGTCCTATCAATACCATCCCTTTTGGCAATGTGCTTTCACTTACACTATTTTTCCATTTCACACAAACAAGGAGTTGACCAGGTCTAGGGTATTTCACTGCGAACTGTACACTGTACACTGGTTGTATGAAACAGCTAAGGCAGAATCCCATTTCTACCCCTTTGCCCTCTTTCTTAACCCTTCCCCTTGTTTCTGTGCATTCCCGTGAGGGGTGAAGTGTCCTTATTCTCTTTGGGCGTAAGAGCTAGAGCTACCTGGCCATTCAAATGAAGGATTTCTACGACCTCACTCAAAATGAAGGGATAAGGAACAGTTGAAGGGAAGGGGTTAGGGGTAGGGGTAAAAAAAGACATGGGATTCAGCCTAAATAGAGATAGAGAGAGAGGAGAGCAGGCATTCAGTCAGTTTTTCTACACCTGGTGAGGAAATGGAGACTGTTGTCGGACTGCCCTGAATCCAGGCCACATAGTTGGAGACTCGTGTGAAGACTGACGGCACACCAGTCTTAGGACAACTTCCTCCGAAACTCGCAATCCCAAACTGAACCCAGGACGTGCCCTGTTTGATCACCAGGGGGCTGCCGGAATCTCCCTGTTAATGTGAAGCAACACTACAGTGTGAAAACGATAATCCATCTCATCTTAGCCCTGTTACATGAGCTTGCCTAGAGCTGCCAGTAGGGGGAGAACAACAGAGAACGATATATATATCTATCTATCTATCTATATATGTATATAAGCAAGGCCAATAATAATGCTTTGGTTACTCAGCCACACCCATGTTCCATTATGCAGACCAGGTATGGCAACAAGCCAAACATGACACAAGGAAAAGATTTACTCCAATATGCTAATCTAATAGGTTATTAATTTAGGCTACATGTATTCAAATTTTGTGACTAAGTTTCCTTACATTGGCTTCCTATTTCACACAGAATTAAATCTGATCTTCTTGATGTAGTACAGTGTGTATCTACAAGACCTGGTGACTGCAGCAATATGCAAAGAAAAAGAAAGTGTATCATCAACTGTGACACCCAAATTAGATGCAGATTTAGTTGGGTTCAGTGTGAATGGATCTATGTTGACTCTCCAATACTCTGGAAAATACAAAACAAATAAGATGGAGCTATTTATTAAGTGAAGATGATGCGAAGATTCGGTCTACATCTGAGGCAGAAGAGAGTGACAGACTAGCTTGTCAGCAAACTGCCGGCTTTGCACACATGAAATATTAACGTTATGTGTATATCTTGAAAGCACAGTTTGCACACTATCGTCATCATGCAGTCAAATCTCCTCAAAATCAATTATTCTGTTTTATCTTTGTTGAGTACTAATGGGAATTGCGCCTCCTGCACTGTTGTAGAAGGCTATGAACCAAAGACCAGGGCTGTGCCCCTGTAGCTGTCAGCCTGTTTGATAGGCTTGGTGCAATGTGCATAAGGATGAAGTGATGAATGAGCCTGTCTATGTAAGAACATATTTGTGCATTTTTAAATTGTAAAAGTTCTCAACTACAATTAAAAAATATGAAATAAAAATATGCACAGCAAATTGTCTGAATGGACAAACATGATAGAGTTCAAATAGCATAAAAGGAAGGACTCCATTGTGATTAGAAACTGAAAGCTGAAGAGTGCTAGTTTTTAAATACCTTTTTAAATACCTGTCATTAAAACTGAAAGCTGAAGAGGACTACTTTTAAAATACCTTTTAAAATACGTGGCATTGAAACTGAACGTTGAAGAACACTACTTTTAAAATACCTTTTAAAATATGTGGCATTGAAACAGAAAGCTGAAAAACACTGCTTTTTAAATACCTTTTCAAATACGTGTCATCAAAAATACCATGAAATAATTTAGCGCCCTTGCTATTATTAGGGCTTCAAGTAAATAAGCTCTCAGAGTCTCAGGATGTATTCCTACCAGACAAGAGTCATCTCCATTGAGCTCTCCAGCACAGAGCATGTTATCTGTGATTCTGTTGACACCAAGCAAGCAGTCACAT
This sequence comes from Tenualosa ilisha, assembly GCA_015244755.2. Lineage (NCBI taxonomy): Eukaryota > Metazoa > Chordata > Actinopteri > Clupeiformes > Clupeidae > Tenualosa > Tenualosa ilisha. The sequence goes on along the minus strand of PYXC01000227.1, from coordinate 124,163 downwards.
TGTTGATTTCCGATCACTGGAACCTTCACCTGTTGAAGGGCTCCTTGCGGTTGGGGGGGGGGGGGGGGTTAAGATAGAAAAGCAGAAGATGCAGCATTGTCAAGCTAGAGTTAATTACTGACTAACTAATTGACCAATTGTCCTTAAATCTGTAGGCTGTTTGATTGATTGACCCATTGATCATGCAGCTGTTTTTGGCTGTAACGCCACACCTTTCAGTTCTGACTGAACAGAGAACCAACCTGTTGCATTGATCCAACCAGTGACCCAGCTCTCTGTGCCACTGTGGAAGACGCTCCCACTGGCTGCCAGACACACAGGACTGATGTAGCTGGTGGAGGTGACAGGTGCAGTCAGCGAAAGTGTGGCGATGTCATTTTCATGTGTGGTTGGATTATAGCTGGGGTGTCGAGTGATCAGAAATCCGTTCCTGGTCACTTCATTGGAATTGCTGCCTTTCTGGTTCTGACGCCCGAGATACACTGTTATGTCCTGTCCCAAGATGGAGTTGATGCTGTAAAGATGAGAACAATACTGGTGGACTACTATGCAACGTCATGTGTGTGCTACACAATCAAGAGTGCTTCATTAATAGAACATGCTAGCATACAGAAAAATTATTAAATAAATAATCACACTCTTATAGAACATACATACACTATACATAGAGTGTCCCATGATCTGTAATCTAATACACATTTGAAAACCACGTTAACCAAAAAGCCATGGCCGACATCTCAGGCCTACCTTCTAAAGCAGTGAGCTGCTGTTAGGACCACAGAGCCACTGATGAGGGTTCCTGAGCAGATGTGCTTTCCCGACAAGTGCAGACTGACTTGCCAAGGCCAACTTCCTGTTGGGGCATCCTGACCGCTGACTGGGTCTGAGTTCAGTGGGGCTTGGCCACATGCTAGGGTGAAGGACAAAAGTGGAGTGAATATCAGAGACAGCAGACAGAGAAAGAGACAACTGAGAAAAGTGAGTCAGAAAACTTTACAACTCACCAGGCGACTGACTAAAGGTCCCTGAGTGAAGAAAGGAAGAGAGAGGAAGAGTTAAGACATCTGTCCACAATCAAAATAACCAAAGAGCTAGGGGTGCTCCATCAAGCCAGCTAACCGCAAATCCTGGCTAATTTCAATAAGACGTGTTAGTTTCAGAGAAAGTTTGGATCTATTACTCTCCCTAACAGGAATCTCACATTTTGGCCAATACCCTTAGAAATCTGGTGTCAATCAATCCAGTGCTGTTGTTCAAGGTCACCAAGTGCTGTCAGTAGGAAAAAGAATGAGAGAATTTGAACCAACACAGACTGAATCACTCTCTGGTGAACCAGCAGCAAACACAAACTGAATGAGGCATAGAAACACACTTTCAGTTTTATTGGACCATGCCCCAATCAGTTAGCTGCTCGTCTGATATTTGATGTGTTGCCATCAAATGTTCTCTCTCTTTTTCCTACAGATATCTTGGTGACCAGGAACAACAGGGCTATGTATTCAATCACACCAGATTTCTCCTTTAAGGTAACACAGGTCAAGCAAAAGAGTGTGAACTATAGTATTTATTTTCCAAAAGTTCATGACCTCTAGATGTGACTTAACATGAACAGAGACGTGTCCCAACTTTCTTACATACAGTGGACTGTACATCATTCTGTCATCCTGATGTCCTTGCTAATTACCGACCCATATCTAACCTCCCATTTGTATCAAAAATACTTGAAAATATAGTGTCTAAGCAAATCTGTAGCTTCTTAAATGACAATATCCAGGAAACCTTCCAGTCAGGCTTCAGAGCTAATCATAGTACAGTATAGGCCCTAAGAAGCTACAGATTTGCTTAGACACTATTTTTTCAAGTATTTTTGAAACAAATGGGAGGTTAGATATGGGTCTGTAATTAGCAAGGATATCAGGATCAAGGTCTGTTTTTTTAATTGATGGTTTAATAACAGATGTCTTGAAAGATATTGAGACATGCCCAGCTATGAGTGAGTCATTTATAATTTTAAGAATTGTCTCAGCCAATAGAGGGAGAGCTGCCTTAAGAAGATCAGTTTGTCATGCCTTCCTGCCAGTATCACCCGGTAACTTTTTGATCACTTGCCCCTCCCTCTCACTCATGCTCCACTGTCATTCAATTACGTTTACCACCTGCTGCTCGTTGCCTGTCGTTTGTCTGTGTATTTAATCCCTTGTCTCCCAGTGTTCTCTGTCAGACCGTCTGCGAACCTACAGCTTTTCATTACATTATATTTATGCATTTAGCAAACGCTTTTATCCAAAGTGACTTACAAAAGAGGATAACTTTCAAGCTACAACACAATGAAAGAACTAACAAGGAGTACATATTGCTAACATAGAATCTGCACAATTTTAAGTTGAAAGTGCAATAGTGCAATTAAGTGAATAGTGCAATTTTCACGCTCGGCAAGCATTAAGACTCCTGTTTCTGTTCCCCAAGCCTGTTTCCTGAAGTTACCTGTGTTTCTGTCATCCGCCTGTTCCCGTGTCTCCGTCCTATTCTCCTGCCTGTCCTTGTTCCTGCCCGCCTGTTTTCCTGCCTGTCCTCTGTTCTCCGTTTCCTGACCGATTGCCTCCCTGCTGACGACCTCTGCCTGTCCACGACCCACGCTCTGCTCTCCAGCCCCTGGCTTCGACCTCCGGCTGTCCTCGACCTGCGCCCAACTCTCCAGCCCCGGCTCCTGACCCGCTGCCTGACCACGACCTACGCTCCGCTCTCCAGCTCCGGCTCCTGATTCGCTGTCTGCCCACAACCTCCGCCCTGCTCTCCAGCCCCGCCTATCGAACCACAGTCTGCCCACGACCAACACTCTGCTCCCCAGTCCCGGTTACCTAACTCATCATCCGAAGAGCATCCACACACTCCCTTTACCCCAAATAACTTGTTATACGTGACGCTTTTGGGTCCGACTCGCTCTGTACTGTGACACAGTTGGGATAGGGTCCAATGAGCATGTTAAGGGCTTTAGCTGAAGAGATCAAAGACGTAATTTCTGATATATTGGTGGGTGTGAATGAGTCAAGGTATGGTACAGGTTGACTAGAGCTAGCTGTGACCATTCACCTATGCTGATGATACCCAGCTTTACCTTTCTATGAAGCCTAATGACTACATGCCAATAACTAAACTTGATGCCTGCCTCCAAGACATTAAAACCTGGATGACTAATATTTTTCTATGTTTAAACTCTGATAAAACTGAAGTTATGATGATTGGCCCTAAACAGCTGAACAACATTCTACCCTTTCACCAAAACTTACTCAGTGGCCTTTCACTGTCATATGACTGTCACATTGACCAAGACCTCACGTAAAACAAATTTCAAAAACATCCTTTTTCCACCTACGAAATATTGCTAAGGTCAGAAAGTTCCTATCCTTTGACGATGCTGAAAAATTAATTCATGCATTTATTACTTCCAGGCTTGATTATTGTAATGCACTGTTCTCTGGGTGTAGTCATACCTGTATCAAAAACCTACAGCTAATAGAAAATGCCACGGCCTGAACACTCACTAGGACTAAAAAATATGAACATATCTCTCCTATCCTCACTTCCCTACACTGGCTCCCTTTAGAAGTCGAATCGATTTTAAAATACTCCTCCTAACCTATAAAACCCTCAATGGTCCTGCTCCAACATTTATTGAAGCCTTACATGTCCCTTACTACCCTGATAGACCCTAAGATCCCATAATGCTGGTCTTCTTGTAATCCCGAGAGGAGTTTTTTGGTACTGTGCGCCTCTTTTGTGGAATAATTCCCCCCCCCTCCCCCACATTCGACAAGTGGACACTCTCAATGGCTTTAATTCTAGACTGAAAACCGCCCTCTTTACTGCTCCCCATAGTTAGGGATGGTGCACGGTGGATCATCACTCCTCATGGGCCTTGGGAAGGACGGCCTCTGCTGTTGCTCCCCTGCTGTGAGGCATGGCGGCCACTGACCATCGCTGCAGTAGTATTGGGTTGCCACGCACCATACCTTAGTTATGCTGCTATAACCTAGTGCTGCCAAAACTTCTCATGTGTCATGCTGTACAACTCTCACAACACAACACATACGATGAGTGAAGTGTGAGACTGGCCTAGCTCATTTGCTTCATCTGTCGTCTTACCCCACAATCATCTCTGCTGAGTGTCATCCCTGCTTCCCACTGGCTGACTCCTGTCACCAACTCTCCCTGAGTGGACTGCAACCAAATTCACGGGAGGCCCATGCCAGGACTAACTCTTCTTCCTAGAGGCCCTTCCTAGATGCCCATGCCAGGACTGACTCTCCTTCCTAGAGGTCCCACAACTGACCCCTGCTCACAATAGCACTGTCGAAATGGACCCTCCCAATGCTACTGTCGGGAATTTTGTAGAAACAAGTAATATATATGTATGTGTGCATACAGAAAGAGGATAGTGCATGCAGCAGAGTGTTGTGCTATAAAAAGAGAGTGTAAGCACCAGCAAGAGAGCTGTGTGCATACCAGTAGGCTCCTCTCTGAAAACTGTGTTGAAACCATGTTTAGAGCCTCATCGTAAAAGGACAGAGACTGAGGCCTTGCGTAGGACTGGCTCTGTGCCAGCTACATCTTCCACTAGCAGGAGTACTTAAGATAGATAGATAAGGTATAAGGTCAGAATGGTTAGAATGGTTAGAAGGATCAGAGTGGTTAGAATGGTTGAGGATTACCACTGTTATAACCATTCTCTCGGTGAACGCAATAAAGACTTGGTTGAACAAGACAAACTTCTCTGCTACTTTGGGGTTTTTCCAAGAAACTTCCCCACATAATTTGGCGTCACGAACACTCAGTGTTTTAATTGGTCCCTTCTTCCCTTTTGGAACGGAAGACTTTTGCTTCTGTCTAGACTGGCTTGGGTAAGTTTAATTATAGTATTTTTTTATTTAGAAATTAAATAGTTTTTTGGGTCCACCATTGCAAAGAGCCTGTGGTAAATATGTGGAGATTTTTTTGGCTTGTTCAATTGCCTTCACCGATTTTCAGGTCTGTACAAGTGGCAGCATCTTTCATTCTGTCCATGGCAGGCCCATAGACAGGCTGAGAAATGTTTACATTTTTTCTAACTCATATTGTGTTTGATATATCTGTTAACAGGATGTTTTTTTCATCTTGGTCATGTTGTCTGTCTTCCGTCATTGTACCCTTGCCTCTAAGTCTTGTTTGTGTTCGTTTCTCAGCATGTGGAAATGTTCACCTTTTGTCAGATGTAACGACCTCATAGTTTAGCTTAAATATAGGACAATAACGGAAGGAGGCGTTATGAGAAGTGTAAAGGAAATAAAGGAAATAAAGGAAATAATGGAATAATGGAAATAAAGGAATTGCAATGAAAGGGCGCAAACATTGGGCTCTAAATTAATTCCGTTTTTGGTATATGGTGTGGACTGTTATTAGTTAGCCACAAAATAATATTTCAGTCGCTGGTATTTTTTGTGAGTTTTCATTGATCGCGCCTGATGGCTCGCTGATTATGAGAGCGTGCTGCTACTAACAGTACCCCGGTCTGGCCTTGCATGCATAAAGGAAGGAAGGAAAAAGCCCTTGATCTGTGTCTTTATGTGTCATGAGTGACGGTACATTTTCCCGTGATGCGAGTGTGGCTTATGCGCTTGAAAGTTTGTGTTTGGCATGAGCATTAATATTTTTTGAGTGTGGTGCTGTGCTTTTGTGGAAGCGTAGTATGTAAGTTGTTTTTGCATTTTGGAATTTTGCTGATATGATGTGCCTCCTGTTTCAGAAGTTTTTATTAACATTTAGGCTGCTGACTTGGGATGCATCTTGACTACTTTTGCAACTGGAGGTCAAAGGGGTCGCCTAGCCCCTCTCTCCTCCCTCTCCTTTCCCTTCCTGTGTGGTATGTTTGTGGGTTGTAGCTGTGTTTGTGTCCATAGGAGTTTAGGAGTGTCTTAGGCATGTGGAGTTAGGGTCAAGGGGTCAGGGGGATGTGCGGCCTAGACTATTTTTGTCTGCTGTCCTTCTCGTTTGTCCCTGGGATGTGTCTTGTTTGTATTCTTTATGTTGTATTTGATTACTTATAGTATATGGGTTATGAGTCTTGTTGGTCCAGCTATTTAGGCATAGCTGGAAATGAGGGGATGAATAGAAGTTGGATATTATATTATATATAAGAAAATAATAATAGTAAGTTGGTATAAGAATAAGCGAAATAAAATAAAGGAATAGATTTAATATTCTGATTTATTCCAGATTTAAGTAATGGACGGATTTCACGGAAACCAGGGCTGTTTACTTGCCATCATCAGTATAACGAGTGGTAAGAGTGGTATTTGGAACTCCCCTTGTGTGCCTGGTATTGGTGAAATAGACACATGGTGACATCTATAGCTTGTGTGGGTGATATTTTAAACAACAATTATCATACTGTTTCATAAGGGTGAAATGGAGATTCAGTTTAAGCAGGAGCTTATGCCATTGAGCAGTTGGTGCAGAGTAATAAGGTAGTGGAATATCAGAGAGACAAATGAAGCATGTAAAGCATTAGAAGCTTTGACACAAAAGGCTTAGAATGCAGAGGAAATATATAAACACCGTTCTGGTAAAAGTTTACATTATGGAGACTTGTGTGCGCTTTCTGTTTAGCAGGGTTACCTGAAGGGACAGACCTCTAAGGGCACTCCACTGACAGTTATTTTACAAGATCAGAATCAGGTTAATGTTGATAAATTGCATTCTTACGTCACTGCCCATACAGATGATGAGGAGGATGAGGAAGAGGTCACTTCAGCATTAATGGCTCCATTGGTACATGATAAGGTAAAGGATATATATACACATAAACAAGGATTAGCTTCACTAAAGACAGGCATTAGTAAGAATATTTCTTCATCAGGTACCCCGATGATGCCTATGATTGTGAAAGGTGACCGTACATTTTATGACCCTTGGGGATTTGCAGATGTGCACGGTTTGATTTCGCGATTACCCTCGCTTCAGGACGGAGCGGATGCATGGATACAACGCTTTGAGTCGGAGACTCAGGACCATACACTTGCTATTGGGGATTTAAGAAAATGACTGGCGCTTGTATACGATGACAAAGGATGAGTTTGATCAAAGGATGAGAACGCATTTTGTCACCCAGTACAGGAAGTCTGAGGACGGCCGTGAACAGCAGGACACTGAGGCTCAGCGAAAGCTTCTTATGAAACAGCTGGAGGAACTAAAACATCCGAAAAAGGTTCAGGCAGCATTGATAACTGCAGATCAGTCCCATCTTGCTTCTTCTTCTTCTGTGAGTGCTTCACCTGTGTTTATTCCACTAGTTTCTCAGCCACAGCTCCAACAGGGTCTGCCATCTGCTTGGTCGCAAGGTCGTAATCCCTATGACAACGCCTTTCATCAGAAGGGCTGGAGGCTTTTATAGAGGAAGAGGCCGTGGACAAGGACAAGGTTTTGGTCCAGCGGCTTTCCAGAACACAGAATGCTGGAATTGTGGTGACTTTGGACACATTTCCCTTTCATGTTCAAATGCATTCCAGACTTGCCAACAAACTCCTGGAAGGGTTGGTGCGTTTCAGACCGTTGCAGGTTAAGGTCAGTCCCCATGGGGTGGTCCAGTAAATTTTGCATTAGGCCAATACTGACTAAGTTCCGATTTAGGAACAGCTCAACAGGTAACTCAGGGGCCTGAGGGGGAACCACATATAAATGTAACAATACAAGGTCATACATTACCATTATTAGTTGATACAGGAGTCACTTATACTTGTGTCAACACATTTTATATTCCACATATTAGAAGAGATGGGTCAGGAAAGGTTGCTAGGACAATAGGATTTTCAGGTCAAGTGCAATTACTTCCATTTTCTGTACCTGTAACGGTACAAGTAGGACAACATACAACAGTTATGTCAATCTGACTTTCTCCCTCAACTCCAGTCAATGTTCTGGGACGTGATGTTTAAAATAAAATGTACTTCACAGGGAGTGTCAGTGGGTGGTCCGGAGGTCCAGATGTCTCTTCTGGTACAGGCTGATACAAAATTGCCTTGTGTTTTACCAGTTATGCGTGTTTATTGGATTTCAGATTTGTATATAATTATGTTAGAACAGGTATGGAAAAAGTGGCAATGTATTTTTAAAGAGCACAATTCTGAATTACGTTTTCCTCACTATCCAGTGCATTGTACTTTAAAGGTCGATATTGCATTGGATGATTGTGTAGAACTAGAGTGGCGAAGGAGTATGTCATCTCAGGTTATCGATTAAGACATGTGGGAGATAGGATGCTTAGAGTATCTTTGATTACATGGAAGTGTACCAGTGATGATAGTAAGTTAATTTCAGAGGATGGTATACTCTTTAAGCTGTTTGAGGAGTTTGAACTTAAGGGTTCGCCTCGAATAGTGGAATTAACTGATAAAAGTTTTATACCAGAGGGTTTAAAAAATCAGAGGGTTCTCCCATCCAACATTTAGATTAAATTTAAGTGTTATTAGCAGTTGTGATGTCACCTAAGCATTTGGCTATTTGTAAATGTCGGGTACATGCAAAAGGTTGAGGATTTGGTAACCAAGGGAAATGCATTTGCTGATGATGTAGCCAAGAAGGTAGCTCTTAATATTAGAGAGTATGAGTCAATATCTAAACAGGCTCGTTGACAAAATATTGTTATAGGTTCTATGTTCAACTGCATGTTATGTTGGCACATCAGAATGTTTCTCTGGCAGATTATTGGTGGGCCTGTGGCCCAGAGTGGGGATTACATAATGTGTAGATTTATTGGATAGACGACCTTTGGACCTTTTACTGCATGGTTTGCAAAGATAGCTGGAATGATTGGATGCATTCTACTCATTGTTTCTCTTGTTTTCTGTTGTCTTGTCCCCTGTCTGAGAACTATAGACTTCATAAGGATAGTGGAAGGACAGGTTAAGACTCAAAAGGTCCTGTCGGGGCTGGCTGATGAAGAGGAGTGTAATGGCAACGAGGAAGAAAGTTTGCCGAGTGCGCCTCCATATGTTGTTCCGGATGCTGTTCTTCATAGAGTGAGGGACATTCCCCTTGTGCCATGGTCACAGGGTCCGCAGGAATTGGGCTCTGTGGAAATAAAGGCTTGAACTGTGTCTCTGTGAGTGTGCCCAGGGTGTGTCCAGGATGG